>BDMV01000011.1:33505810-33591202 GCA_008326285.1 Oryza officinalis | reverse complement strand
GTCTCAAAGCTCTTGCTGAAGCCCTCAGCAAGTAAGTACTTGAGATGTTGGAATTCATCCTTCTTGAAGGTGAGCATGTATTTCTCAAGAGTTTCTCCCTCTTCAGATAATGAAAGAAGGAACTTGTTTCTCTTCAATTCGAGCTCTTCCAGTTTTGGTAGGTCCCCGACCCCATGAAGAGACTCTATGTTAGTGAAGGACAATACAATCTTCTCGAGCCTTGGAGCTGCTCCTTTCTGAAATTTGATGCCTCTCATGTTGTTGCCCTCGACAAGAAAGTACTTGAGATTTTTGAATTTGTGCTCATTGAAGGTGAGTTTGCCATCTGTGTATCCCTTGTGTCTCAACCTAACATAGCATAAGTTGGGCAGATCACCGAGACCCTCCAGATTTTTCTGTTTCAATGAGGTGCAACTCAAAGTTACCTTGGCAAGCTTAGTAAAACGTTCAACAAATAATATAAGAAGCTGGCCCTTTTGCGTGGTACCCTGGAGGCACAGGCTCTCAAGAAGCTTAGGACGGTATTTCAGGCAATGGGAAATATACTCTGGTAAGTCTCCATTGGATGGAGTGCCCTCTCCTTTTGTACTGGGAAAAATAGTGATAGACAGAGACCGGAGGCACTCACATAGGTCGCTGATTGCTGTAAGCAAATTTTTGAGTATGCTGTCCTTGTCGTCGATAACCACACCAAGCTTCCTCAGCTGCCATAGCTTCCCAATGTCTTTCAACTCTATGCTAGTCCATGAAGCCTTGACATTGGAAAGTACCTCCATGCTAGACATTTTTTTTATCTTGTGAGGAATTTGGACGCTGGAGGATGATGGTGCCTGATTCCTGAATGAAATGTTGTTTTTAGCATTACTTGAACTGTTTGAATCAATACAGTCAGCCAGCAGACGCTTTAGCTTAAGGAGCAGGATATGTTTTGTTGCATACTCAGGCACCTCAGTTTGCGAAATATCCAGTACCTCCAGCTCATAGAGGTTGTTGATTTCACTAGGTAGCTGTGTAACATCTGTTCTCCTTAGGCTCAAATACTTGAGCAGTAAAATATTGTTGCAAATGTCCTTGAGGTAGTGCTGGTTCCTCTGGAAGCATTGACAACCTTCTAGATCTAACACCTTAAGCATTGACATTTGAGATGTTTCAGGGAGCTTTCTCAAGAACTTGTCTATTCTATCAGAGCCACGGAGTCGGATGTCATTGAAAATTGAGAAATGGCGAGCCAAATGACGTGACAGACGTGCCTCCACAATGTGTTGTTTCTTGGCAATTCTGGTAATAAACTCATGAACAAGATCGCCTACAATGCCGCTCTTTACCTTTCCTGCACCACCAATATCACTTGGATAGACAAGCCACATATCAATGAGTGTATCAAAACATCGTTCAGCATGATGCACTGCACTAGGCCAGTCTTCCTTAGTTATCAGCCCTTCTACAACCCAGCGCCCTACTATGGTTGACCGTCTGACAGGGTAACCTGGAGGGAAGATTGCTAGGTACAGGAAGCATGACTTGTATTCTTTACGGAGATCAGTGTAGGAGAACTTTATCATCTTCTTAGCATTGATGCCCAGTGATTTATTTGAATCCAGGGAATCAAGCAACTTGCGTAGATCTTCTTTGCTCCTGTTGGGATTGGCGTAGAGGGCATGAGCGAAGATCTTCATGCAGAATTCGCTTGGATAACACTTGTCCAAGATGTCGCGGAAAATCTGGTTTGCATCTTTATTCACCCTCTTCCTTGTAAGCTTGAGCAAAGTATCATAGTACAAGCCAGCAATAGAATTGGTTATAGGCTCCTGCTGTGGACAGCAAATTTCTTTGGCCTTCTGAATGTTCAGGGTGGTCACAACCATTGCACTGCCGGAGCTTGACAGCTGATGCAAAGCATTTGTGATCTCCCTCCACTGGGATGCATAATCTTTATCATCTTCAATGATAATCATGGTCTTTTTACCACCCAAAAGTGTTTTGATCTTGTCACATATAATTTGGATTGTCACCTGCTCCATAATTTTTCCTGTGAGTTGTTTGATCTTTTGCTTGGTTTCTTTGATAGCATTGGCATATTCATCCCCACCTGGTTTATGTATGCCTGGCTCCCCCTTGAACGATCTATCTGCTCTGGGAAGATGGGGAGGAGGCTGGTGATGTAGACCCTGTAGGATTTGTTGCTTAACCTTGTGGATGATTTCTTCGATCTGATCCTTGCCCAACGTTGTAGCAGTAGTACTAATAGTAGTAGGCAGCCAAGGAGTCGCGGTAGTAGCTTCATTACTAATCTTGGACTTGATTTTTCCAATGTTTTCCTTGGTTTTGTTGGCAGCAACAGCATGTTCATCCTGAGCTACTGGTGCCTTGTTTTCCTTTGTTTCATCCTCATCCTGAACTGCAGGTTTAGGTTTCGTTACTCCCTCCTCCTCAAGAGATCTGTCAGCTTCTGGTAGCTGCTGCTGTAGCTCCTGCACGATGCATTGCAGGATGTCTTGTTTAGCCTTGTGGATGATTTGTTCTATCTGAACTTTCTCCAATGTAGCAGCAGTAGTCGCTGCAGCGGCGGCGGCGGCTGCAGCGGCGGCAGCAGCAACAACATGGCTACTACTATCACTACTGACAGCAGTAGTACCTTCCTGGACCTTGTGGGGTTTGCTGATTGCAAGGGGGAACACCTCGCGCAGGATGGATTCATATTTGGCTTGATCGAGATGAATTGATGACTCGGTTTGGGGGCCTGATTCGATACGCTTCTTAAGCTTTTTGGCCGTCTCGAGGAATACGTTTTGTACGGCATAAGGCTGCTTATGCTGCAGTGCTCTGAAGAGTATGCCCACTGGCTCGGTCTTGGAGATACTACCATCAGGGGTCGGGGGGATTTCGTCTTCAGTCTTGTTTCCATACGCAGCTTCTCCTTTACTTTTCTCTTCTTGTTCTTCTTCTGCAGCACTGTTCTTAATAATATTACCCTCGATTTCTTCCATCTTAGGATTAACCTGTCGATAAAAGTCCCTATGGATATCATACAATATTTCCCATCTGTAATAATAGTAAACATCCCATTGCAACATGTAATCATCCCTGTCATCCACCTGGCCATGATCTTTGCCTTCCTTGTTGAGAGATTCGCATTCGCGCAGGATGTAGCAGAGGATGGCCTCGGTGCTGATTTGGTGCCATGAGCGGTGGAGATGCACCGCCGGGAGGTTGATCCACAAGGAGCGGTCGAAATGGGTGGTCGCCACGGAAGCCAAAGCATCGCGTGCATTGGCTCCTGCGGCCACCACCACCTCCGTTGCACCACCTTGAGCTGGTCTGGGTGGTGGTGGTACAATGGCGATGGACGGTAATGATGGCGATGAAGATGATGATGATGACGATGGTCCCATGGTGCCAACCGACTTTACCCAGCGGGTAAGCTCGTCAGCACAGAAGTTCTCCAGAGAGTGAGGCTCCAGAGCTCTTCGACGGCGCTCAGATGAAATAATAATGCTACTAGCCGAGGTCGATGTTGCCGCCTCGTATTCTTGGTCTTGCTGCTCCTCCTCCTCTTCATCTTCCTCGTCTGGTGCTTGTGCACCTGTGGTGGCACTAGTGGTTGACGGAGAAGCTTCTTCGGACCGCACCAACGACGCTGGCCCTCCTGCCGCCTTGGATGATGGCTTGCCGGGGACCTCCACGCCGTACCTCAAGCGACGCTGGCCGACATCGTGGGCACGGTCCTTGAGCTCGCGCAGCCGGATAGCCGCGTAGTGCTGGGCGAGCAGCTTCTCGACCATCCAAGGAGCCCAGCAGATGTAGCGCTGGAGGATGCCGGCACCGCGGCCCCAGCTGGCGTGGCGGACCGCTGGGTCGCCGCGCTGCAGGTATGTGTCGATGCAGTTGCTGCAGTCCTGCGCGAGCTCCCGGACCTGCTTCATCCACGTCCGGACCTGCTCGTCGTGCTCACCGCCGGGAGGCTCCGTCTCGGCCAGGTGCGACAGGAAGCTCCTCATGCTCTCCATCTCCTCCTTGATGAACTGCACATCCTTCTTCACGCGTCCTAGCAACTGCGCCTCATCGCGGATGAGGCCCAAAAGCGTCGTCACGGCACCCGCCGCACCCTCAGCCATCGGATCGCTCCCCCGCCTGCCGGCGACAAGCTGGCTGGCCGGCTGGATCAAATACCTACCTAGCTAGAACAAGCTAAGCTAAGCTAAGGCCTTAGTGCATGCGTGCATGGGGGTGTGGGGTGCTTGCATGACCAATCAACAAATGGTTTGGTTAATTCCTCTTGCAGACCTGCACTATTGCATATGCACGCTACCCCTTGAGCTGCTGGTTCCATGCAAAATTCCATGCTTGTTGCTGAAATTTATGGAATATTTCGCTTTTCGCAGCTTGCCTTAGTCTTAAAGAAATTATGAAATATTCTCTCTTTTTTGTTCTATAATGATATTCCTTTGATTACTTCTCTTTTGGATCACTGTCATTCAGCACTTTACTTCTTTATTATTTATCCTTTTCTTGCTTTGATTGTCTGCAGATCCATTCTTGCATTGCTTGCGACATTGCCTTATGAAAGACAATATTCTTTTTCTTTGCCACCATTGGGAGGTAACAGCCTGGAGCTAGGTACTGCTACTTCATTAATTTTTGACAGCTTAATATAAGATAGAATATAATGCACTGATGGTGGTACATATACCTCTTTGGAAGTACGGCTTAATTAGATATTTTTATTGTCATTGAGGAGATATATGTACAGAAGATACATTCACTAGTACAGATCCTCTCATCTCTGACGGGCCCTCACATGTCTGGACTATTGGGCCGTCAGAACGAAGTCATCTCAATCGGGCCTAAATTTGCACCGTTGTAGATATACTCGTGCAGTCATACTCTAGGCCCAAATACATATAGCCCGTCACCGATGACACTCATCTGTGACGGGCTATATGTTTAGGCCCGATTGAGATGACCTAGCATATCTCAATCGGGCCCGTCTACAGAGCCCGTCAGAGATAAGGGTCATCGGTGACGGGCTCGATTGAGATGACTTTAAAGCCCGTCATCGATGACCCTTATCTCTGACAGACTTTTATTTATGCCCGTTAGAGATAACTGTGCTCCCGTTAGAGATGTCGGTTCATTGGCCCGATTGAGATATATTTTGTACACTATAAATAGACCACCCGACTGTTGTCTGAAGTTATCCCACTATTCACTATTTTGGTGGGAGGTTGAAGGGGGCGAATTTTTTGTTATTTTTTTTCAAAGAAAAACAGAAAAATCTTAGAAGTAAGTAAAAAGGTAGTAATAATTTTTTTTAATTTAGTAGTATGTTAACTAATATTTTATTAAATTGTGCAGCGATGGATCGAAGTTGGATGACTGCGACAACTTTTAAACGTCATTGCAAGGAGTATAGAGATGACGTTTTAAGTTTTATGAACGTTGCGGAGGAGGATAGGAGAAGAAGAAATAGCGAATACATGTGTTATCCATGTAGAGATTGCAAGAATGATATTATGTTTAGCGGAGAGGAGGTACACTCTCACTTAATACAACGGGGATTCATGAAGGGCTACACATGTTGGGTGAAGTATGGAGAGCAAGAATCGAGTAGTGGTGCAGCTGCAGACAGAAGTGGTGCAGACAATCATGAAGATGAAGATGAGCATGACATGTTTATACCATCTCCATTGGGCGGTGAAATGGTTGATGTGGATCCTGATATGCTGCAAGAGATGTTACGTGACGTTGAGGAGCAAGCTCACAACGAGAGAGATTCCATGAAGTTCAACAGGTTGGTCAGTGACTCCGAGACACCTCTATACGCCGGATGTAAGGCAAAGCACACCAAACTGTCAGCTACCTTGGACCTAATGAAGCTGAAGGCAAGTAGTGGATGGACAGACAAGAGTTTTACGGAACTTTTGGAAATATTGAAGGCCATGCTTCCTGAAGGGAACACATTGCCCGAGACGATATATGAAGCAAAACAGGTTCTGTGTCCCCTGGGGTTAGAGGTCCGTACAATTCACGCTTGTCCAAACGAATATGCGGACCTAGATGCTTGTCCTGTATGCAAGGCTTCTCGATACAAGCGAAGGAAAAGTGCGGGGGAGGAAAAGAAGTCAAAGCGGGGTGGTCCGGCTGTAACGCCCGCGTTTTTTCTAAAAAAACCGCAGTTTAACGTCGCTCTGTCTTTCCGTTCAAAATCCCCAAAAATTTCAAAATTAGTTTTAATTTTATTTTTGTTTATTTCCCAAGTTAGTTTTAATTTTGTTTTTATTTATTTTCCCCGGTCGTATCAAACCATTTTCTTTCCGTCCGAAATATTCCAAAATATTTTGGATTTCTACCGCCCGGTGTTTATCCGTTCTTTTCACCCGAAGGTCCTTTGCACTTCATTAAGCCAGGAAAATCACTCAGGCTCATCCATTAATCGTGCATGCATGTTCTGTCTCTGTCCCTTTTTTTTTTCCTAAACCCCCTGCAAATCGACGGTTAGGCACCGTCCTGCCAGCACAGTGAAGATTCGGCACCGCTCCGCGCCGCTCGCCGAGCAAGCCGGGCAGCGACAACAGCACCAGTGAAGGTAGGCACCGCTCCGCGCCGCTCGCCGAGCAAGCCAGGCAACGACAACGGCTGGAGTCTGCAGACAGAGAAGCAGACACAGAGACATCAGTGGAAGTTCTCATCGCCAAGTTTCTGCTCCCGAATCACTCCGGCAGTATAAATACCCAAGCAAACTTACCGTGGAGTTCCTCAGCCGATTCACCACTCCATTTTCACCACTCCGGAGCCGAATCGCCGAAGTCCCGGAGCTCGTCGCGTCGAGGTGGCCGATTCCCTTTTTCTTCTCTTCTTCTTCTTCTTCTTCTCCCTGCTCGGCCCTACTCCTCCTTCCTTCCCAGCCGAGCCCCTCCCCTCTGCCAGCACCAAACCGTCGCCCAGCCGCTGGCCCCGCTGCCCAGCCGCCGGCCGACGCCACTCCCGGCCGTGCTGCAGCCGGCGCCAAGCAGCCAGGGTACTGCGCCTGCCGAGCCGCTGGCCCCGCACTCCTGGCCGCCGGCCCAGCGCTGCCGGGCCGCCAGCCTGCGCCCCAGCAGCCGCCGCCGGCCTGCGCCTCCCAGCCGCCCGGCCGCCGACCCCGAGCCGCCCAGCTGCCGCCGTCGGCCTGCACCTCGCGGCCGCAGCCGCGCCGCGCCCCGGCCGAGCCGCCCGCGCTGCTACCGCCCCGCTGCCGCCCCCACCGCGCCAGGCCGCCGCCCCTCCCCTCCCTATCGTCGGCCGACGCCGCCCCACCGCGCGCAGCCGCCACCCCCATCGCGCCTCCTCTCTCTCGGCATGAGAAGAAAGAGAACAGAGAAAACAAAGAAAGAGAGAGAAGGAGATAAGAAGGAGAAGAAAGAAAAAAAAAAGAAAAGAAAGAAAAGGAGTGGGACCCACGGGCCCCACATCCCTCCCTCTCTCCCTTGACCCCCTTTGACCTGACAGCCGGGCCCCACTCGGAATATTCCCTGGAATATTCCTCTCTATTCATTTAATCCTCCAAAAATTCCCAAAACTTCAAAAATCCCTATCTTTTCATCCCGAACTCCGTTTGACTCCGTTCAAATTTCAAAATCTTTCAAAAATTCCCCTCTATTTATTAACGCTGTCTTTTTCGTGTTTTGTTTCGGTTTAGCAGTGGTTTTATGTATTGTTTGTTTTTTTTTTTGTGTTTAGAACCCGAGTCGGACGGAGGATTCGCACAGGAGTTCGACGCTCCGCCCGTTGTCGCGGAACAAGGCAAGCCCCCTTGACCATTTATTGCCCCTATATTTTTAAATTAAATATTTTGTTTGCCAAATTGCATGCTTTAGGTTACACTGTTTTTGGCCACGATTCAAATGTAAATCGTCGGACCTTCCCAGTAGTCGCACTTTTAATATTTAGAAATTGATGACCCCATTCCTTTGTAACTCCACTACATATTTTGCGTTGGTATTTAAAATGCCAAAGTAGATTACCTATAGGTCACGATTGTGCTGTCGTGTGGGAAAACAAAACTGGGAAATTTATATTTTGAAAACCCGGCGAGATGTCGGTATGGTTAAGAAGAGGAAAAGTGTTTTAAAAACCTGATGATGCGGGAGTCAGTACCTTGGTGGTTTGACTACGTATTGTCCATAAGGACCGTTTCCTTTGGGAAATTCATCTGAACATATGACAGTGCGACCACACGGGTAGAATGGGATGCCCCTGGCCGAGTAAATAGCTAAAACATAGATGTCCAGCAGGTTAGCAGTTGAGGAGCACTGGTATGGTGGCGGGTATGGCAATCTCCTGCAGTGGGGATGTGTCGGAGTCCATACGGTGGGGCCTGAGTAGATGAGGGCTTGAAATTTGGCCTGATGCTTGGTGGAGAGATTCCACCCAACTGTGGGACACGGGATATTTATGGGTTGGTTATGGAAAAGCCTTGTAGCGAGCTCTCCTTTGTCGGCCATGTCTGATCCACATGTGTTCGGTAATGCGAGAAGTCCGCGACGTGTGGGTAAAGCGTGCAACCTCTGCAGAGTTTAGTCAAACTGTTTAAACAGCCGTGCCCACGGTCATGGGCGGATGTGAAGTGTTTCTCATAGCGTAGTGTTTGTTTTATAAATTAATTCTTGGAATGGGTACCGTCACCAGAGTTTGCCTTTGTGGCGGACGGCCAGCCTTCGTGGTTGGGAACGAGTCTGTGTGACTCGGGGTGTCGATTGGCACCAAGGTGTGGTTAGGGCTGAGATGGCCGAGGTAGTGTGGCTGAGATGGCCGAAGTAGTGTGGCTGAGATGGCCGAGCAGTGTTGAGATGGCACGGTGTTTGTGTTGAATTACTACAGTGACAGGTTGTTGCAAAGCAACCTGTGGAATGGAGTAAGGCGTGAGCCTTACTTCGAAACTAAAAACTAATACACTAGAGGTTTACAACTAAATGATTTATAAAACCTGGTTTTCCAAATAAAACCGTCCCACCCCTTGTTATTGGCCTTGCATGTCATATTTTTCCCGGGCTTGCTGAGTACAACGAGTACTCACCCTTGCTATTATTATTTATAGAGTTAGAAGAAGGATACCTTGACCCTTCCACCGAGGCCTACTTTCAAGAGCAGGTCGAGTACGACTTCTCTGGGTTTCAAGCCTAGTTCCCAAGCATAGCCTGTGGAGTTATGGTTGTCTTATTGCTTCATGTCACCCTCCACTGTTGTTATGTTTCCGCTTGCGTTTACTTTGTTCTTTCAGTCTTTCTACCAGTCTGGGGTTTGTCCACGACGGTAGTAGTTTGAGACCTCCAACAATGTTGTAATAAAAGCTTTGTATCTCCGGATTCCACTATTATCCTGTGAGTACCAGCTCGTGTATCCTGGGACTGGTACTGTATTCACAGATAAGATTGTGACCTCCAGTCTATGCCGGTTGATTTTTCTAGACCAGCATAGTCAGGGGCGCCACACCGGCGAAGGTTGTGTGGTATCTACCTATCATTGATCGCTTCAAGATAATATTTGCCAACCCCAAGGAAGCAAAGTTAGTGCGTTGGCATGCCAAAGATAGAAGGAACGACGGTTTGCTAAGGCACCCTGCGGATTCGATTCAATGGAGGAATATCGATCGAATGCACAAAGACTTTACTGTCGATCCAAGAAACATGAGGATATGTCTGTGTACGGATGACATGAATCCTTTCGGAGATATGAGCAGTTCTCACAGCACTTGGCCCGTTCTTATTGCAAACTATAACCTCCCGTCATGGTTGTGCTTCAAAAGGAAATATATTATGTTGTGCTTGTTAATCCAAGGTCCGAAACAACCGGGCAATGATATCGATGTGTTCTTGGAGCCTGTTATCGATGATCTTGAGATTCTTTGGAAAGAAGGTGTGCAAACTTGGGATGCATATGGTCAAGATAACTTCAAGCTACGAGTTCTATTGTTCTGCACCATTAACGACTATCCTGCACTAGGTAATCTTTCTGGACAAACCGTGAAAGGAAAGAAGGCTTGCTCTGACTATATGGAACATACACGCAGTAGGTGGCTGAAGAAATCAAGAAAGATGGTTTACATGGGTCATAGGAGATGGCTCCCGCTACGCCACACCTTTAGAAGAAAGAAGAAAATTTTCAACAGTCGGAGAGAACTTGGAACTGCTCCCAAGGATTTGTTTAGAAACGAAGTCCACGACATGGTCAAAGACATAACTAATGAGTTTGGGAAGAAAAGAAAACGTGGCAAGGAAAATGATAAGGATATGTGGAAGAAAAAATCCATATTTTGGCGGCTACCATATTGGAAAGACCTTGAGGTCCGGCATTGCATTGATCTAACGTACGTAGAGAAGAACTGCTGTGATAGTTTGCTCAGGCTACTGCTTAATATGCCTGGAAAGACAAAGGATGGGTTGAATGCTTGCCTAGATCTGCAGGAATTGAACATTCGCAGTGAGCTTCAGCCTGTTACGGATGAAGAGACAGGAAGAGTGTACCTCCCACCAACTTGCCACACATTGTCGAAGGATGAGAAGATCGCAATGCTATCATGCCTGGCTGATATTAAGGTTCCTTCGGGCTATTCAGCAAGGATCAATAAGTACGTTAAATTGGAGGATCTAAAACTGGTTGGAATGAAGTCTCATGATTGCCACGTGCTAATCACACAGATCTTGCCAGTTACTATCAGAGGCATTCTACCAACCAAAGTCCGTCACACGATCCAACGGTTCTGTGCTTTCTTCAATGTAATCGGTCAGAAGATTATAGATCCCGAAGATCTAGATAAGATGCAGGCTGATATTGTCAATACCCTGTGTCACTTGGAGATGTATTTTTCATTGTCTTTCTTCGATATCATGGTTCATCTCCCTGTTCATCTAGTGAAGCAAATAAAACTGTGGTCTAGCTGTTCTAATGGAGATGTACCCGTTTGAGAGGTATATGGGAGTTCTTAAGTCGTACATTCGAAATAGAGCAAAACCAGAGGGAAGCATCATTGAAGGGTACACGACGGAGGAGGTTATTGAGTTCTGCATCGATTACATGGCCGAGACTGATCCTATTGGAGTTCCTGCGTCTCGCCACGAAGGAAGGTTGGCAGGCCTTGGCACAACAGGCAGAAAAAGAATTGTACCCGATTAGGCATCGTATGCGCAGGCTCATTTCGCTGTGCTACAACATATGACCGAAGTAACTCCATACTTTGAGGAGCATCTAGCGAAGGTCCGACAGGAGAACATGGATCGATCAGATATATGGATCAACAGAGAACATAGTACTCGCTTCAACGAATGATTCAAGAATCGTATCGCACGGTCGACCGATGGCCCAAGTGAGATAACTGCTGAGAGACAGGCCTCCGACGAGGTCTGCTCACAAAGACGCGAGGATGACATCCTCATGAAAGCGTTGGGAAGCGAAGAACACCGTGGATGGACAAGGGGCATTGGCTCCAATGTTCCATGGAAGTTTGGGTTTCCCCAATATGCGTGGCAGTACAGGAAGCATAGGCTTTCTAAGGCGCAGAAAGATGCACGCCTTAAGGAACAACTTCGGGACGAGATTAGAAACGAGCTCCGAGAAGAGTTCGATTCGAAGTTGTTACAGTGAAGGCTCGGGTGGAGGCACGCCTAAGGGAAAGCGAGCCTGCTGCCGCTCCCATAATAGAAACGAGCCCCACGCAAAGACGTAGCAGTTGCGCATCTACTGGGACGGCGGCACAAGAAACACCAGCCCCCAATGCGGTGGACCACATATCGGTAAAACCAACACAAAATGTATATGTTCTCTTAGCACCACAGTACATTATAACATATTATAAACACACGTATGAATCTATTGCAGGGACCCACATCGTATACCCTAGTCGTTAGGGTGACAAAAGACTTTGCAATTTCTGCCGCAGAGGGTCTTGCGTGCATGGGGGGCAGCTGCTAGCTGGCCATGCCAAAGTTCAAGTGGACATGGTGAAGCCCGATTGGGTTGGCTACACTCTCCCGCTCCCACCAAATGATGAGGTTCTGACCCTTGGAGCTGCACGTGGGACATTTATCCAATGGCCCAAGCAGAACATTCAGATAAATATAACTCCTAGGCCAGCACCAAGTGCTCGTCCGGCGGCGCCGCCGCGTCCCCCTCCAGCTCTTGTATCTGCCCCTCCTGCCGTTCAAAAAGGAGATCAAGAATTCTAATTGCAGTATGATACAGATTTTGGGGATGACAGACAACAGGTCAGCAGCAGAGCACACCTCCCCCAAGTCTCCACGAAAAGAAAGCTTGGATCACGCAAAAGAGCTGCTGGAAGGGGGAGAGGAAGAGGAAATGTGGAAGGGCCGCTTCTGGCTCCAAAGAAGCTAGATCTTGGCAAGGCGCCGTCAGCTCCTCCTAAAGAATTCACATTAGACATGCCATTGGTCGGAGACGACTCCTTATCGAAGATGGGCCTTGCATGCAAGGAGTTGCAAGGGTACTACATGGAGAGGTCCAACGCAAGGAGGAAGCATAGAGAGACCTCCATGACGGGCCAGCACGATAGACAGCCGTTCCTCGGCCCTGAAGCCTTTATCGCCATAGACTTTCAAGATCTATGGGACCTCTACAGGGTGCGAGCGGTCGACACCAACCTCCTTAAGTGCTACTCCTTATAAGTATTCTTGCGTACGAGATATGGTAATAACTTTCCTTGTATTACGCTTACCCGGATTCTTGTCTTGCTTCTAGGTTAACTTGGAAGTATGTCCATCGTAATGCTTCCCATGTTGCCTTGCTCGATCCAAGTGTCGTCAACGAGACAACTATGAACTACGATCGAGCCAGCATGGTAGAATATATCAAGGACTGCTTATGGTCCCGTCAAGACAAGGACTTCATTATGTGTGCCTACTCTAAATAGTAAGCGTGTACCCTACTTAGAATCAAATCGGCGACGCGTATAGCTTTAGTATTTAACTTGCAATTTATTAATGTCGCAGTCGTCATTGGATTCTCCTGGTCATAGTGTCGAAGTGGAGTTTGGTATACTACCTTAACTCCAATATCAAAAAAGAAATATACGATTGGTCGGCGATCGAAGCTGCCTTGAACGATGCCTGGGACCAATACGTGACAAAAGGCGGGAGGTATAAGGAAGGGCATCCCACACTCGGTCACAAAAAGGACTTTCCAATACGTCAACAAGTTGGCGACCAGTGTGGGTTCCACGTCTGCCATAACATGAGGAACCTCGCAGACAAGGTAACATTGCTCGACCTTGAGGCGTGTGCTTCAGTTGTTTATATACATTAGAGAGGAGATAGCATGATTCATACTAACTTTCCAAGTATGTAGACTAACTTGGCGCCTCATATGCAGGAAAAACTTTCGGCGATTCCGGAAAACAACTTCGATATCATTAGAGAGGAGATAGCACAATTCATACTAGACAATCTCTTGTCACCGAAAGGAATGTTTAGAGTAAAGTCCTAGGAGAAAGAAATGCTTTTGCGACAAACATTTGATTTTTGTAAATATTCTTTGTAATACAATTCTGCACGTTCTTCTGTATATATTTGCATTTCTTAATTACATATAAACTTGTTCCAATTTATAACTCAGTTTTACAGGTTTTGATACATGTCGGCAGTTTGGAGAGCAAAAAATGGATGTGAATGACATATATATGTGAATGGGTCTGTGGATGTTAATGTATATATATGAATTGGCTGTGTGCATTGGCTGTGAATTGGGTTTGATTTTGTGAATTGGCTGTGAATATCTGATGGAATGCTGGAATATGCACTGAATATCTGAATGCTGGGAATGGGGTTGCTAGGAATATGGTTGCTGGGACTGTCATTTTTTGCAGCGGGCATGGCTAGCAAAGGCCTGAGGCTAGCCAAAAAAACAAATTTTATTTTTTTTGCTGACTTACTCATCCTTGACGGGCATTTTAATAATGCCCGAAAGAGATACTCATCCGTGACGGGCTCCAAACAAAGCCCGATAGGGATATAGACATCCCTGACGGGCTCCTAATCTAAGCCCGATAGAGATAAGTCATCCGAATCAGGACTATTTTGGCTCGACAGATGGGGTCAAACCTATCGGTGACGGGCTCTTTCGAAAAGCCCGTTAGGGATGGGTAGTCATCGGTGACGGGCTTAGTAGTTTGCCCGATTGAGATTAGTCATCTGTAACACCTCGGCCCAAGGCATAATAGGATTGATAGGATACTCATGCCAACAAGTTGCAACTTCTTTTCCGGAAGCCCATCTCCAAAGAACTCTAAAGTTAAGCGTGCTTGGCCTGGAGAAATCTAGGAATGGGTGACCGACCGGGAAGTCCTTCCCGGGTGCGCACGAGTGAGGACAAAGTGCGCAGAAAAGACTGGTGTTGGTTTGTGAGGACAGTCTATGTCCTATTTAAGCTGCTAGGTGTAAGCGGGTCCGGCCTCGTCGAGGCGGGACGTTACAGTATGGTATCAGAGCCGACTCTCGCGGTTTCACGGGCGCGTGTGTCGCAGTTGCGCAGGCATGGTGCGCATGGCTGGTGTGGACCCGGTGTGGTCACACAGCATGGCACATGCGCTGGCACTGGACATGGGTGTGTCGCAGTTGCGCAGGCATGGTGTGCATGGCTGGTGTGGACCCGGTATGGTCACACAGCATGGCACATGCGCTGGCACTGGACACACGGACGTGGCCAAGAGAGGGAGTTCCTGGCTTGGGGTTGATCGACGAGGACGTCGATCTCTTAAGGGGGTGAGGATGTAACACCTCGGCCCAAGGCATAATAGGATTGATAGGATACTCATGCCAACAAGTTGCAACTTCTTTTCCGGAAGCCCATCTCCAAAGAACTCTAAAGTTAAGCGTGCTTGGCCTGGAGAAATCTAGGGATGGGTGACCGACCGGGAAGTCCTTCCCGGGTGCGCACGAGTGAGGACAAAGTGCGCAGAAAAGACTGGTGTTGGTTTGTGAGGACAGTCTATGTCCTATTTAAGCTGCTAGGTGTAAGCGGGTCCGGCCTCGTCGAGGCGGGACGTTACATCATCCGTGACGGGCTCCTACCCAACTTGGTTTGACTTGTATTGCTTGGTCAATCTTATCTATGACGGGCTAGATTGTTAGGCCCGATTGAGATAACGTCCATCTATGACGGCCTTGTGCCCGATTGAGATAGTTTCTCACATTACTGACCTTTGGTCAGTGACGGGGGCCCTATCCGATAGTGACGAGGGTTAATGCCCGTTACAGATAGCCGGTCCTGTGCTAGTGATTAAATTAAGACTACAAGGTATGATATTCTTTGATATCCCTCATGAACCGTAAAAACGTTCTATCACACCAAATTTTGGTATTTCTGTTACCCCGAAAATCCCCCCTTTTCAGATAGCTTAAACCCTATGCGACACAAAATCAGTGCACAAATATATTAAAAGTACACATTGGTTAACAAATTAAAATGAGCGAAATGTTGTCACACTTATTACATGAAACCCCATCCTGATGGTTTCTGAGGGATGAATAAAATCCACACACATACTGACTTATAAACAATCCACAATGAGCTCAGGCACACACCCATATGCTCAAAGGCATACCCACTCAACTCAAGGCACACTTGTATATATGTGCAGACATGCTTGCACATGGTTTCAGTTGAAACCCACACAAATCCAACTCGACACACGAGCACAGCTCTGCATCAGTCAGCAATGCTCAAGTTATCTAGCTAGCTAGCTTGTGTGCATTGATCAGATGGCACAGATCATGCACACAGCAAGCAGCTGATAGCACTAGGAATTATTTAATGTATACACAGACACGCACACACAGGCAGCAAGCATGAATACACACCTATTTACAATTTACAGAATCACAGGGACAGACCACACATATGTACGTACCGGTCGGTTCATGTCGTGCGATGGAGCGAGCTAGCACACACAAGCTAGCATGAAATTCAACCTGGGAGTAGGTGATTATGAATAGATGGAAGGATGTAGGATGCGTGCAAGGAAATCTTCGTTCTGTCTTGTGGCAGGCCAGTACTTTTTCTTCAACAACCAGGAGCATGCTGGAAACCTTGCATCGTCATCATCATCTTCTTGTGCCCATCCATTTTCTTGGTCTTGATGCTGCGGCTGCTTGAGAGTAAGAATAGGTTGCTTTCTATGTGCTTTTATTTCATCCCTCACCTGATCAGGGACGTGGTCACCATTGAACTCGAGCTCCTTTAGCATCGGTAGGTTTTTGATGCCTGAGAGAGAATTCATCTTGGTGAAAGACCAGACGATCTTCTCAAGTTTAGGAGCTGCTCCGTCGGTGAAGCGGATGTCGGTGACAGTACAGCACTCGACGATAAGAATGTTGAGCTCGAGAAACTCATTTTTGTTGAAGATAAGCTGGCTTTCGTCGTAAGAGTTGTGTGAGAGCACTAGGCAGTGGATTCTTGGTTTCTTGGCGAGAATTTGTAGGTTAGCACGATCCAGCCAGGTAGAATGCAGTCTCACCTTGGAAATGTTTTTGGCATTCTCAAGCGATGAAAGAAGCAGCGACTTGTTGCCCTTCAACTCAAGATGCTTAAACTTTAGAAGGTTGTTGGCCCCAGAAATAGACATTATGTTGTCGAAGGACAAGGCGATCTTCTCAAGCTCTTGAGCTGCTCTAACTTCAAAGGTTATGTCTGTCTCCCTGTTGGGTCCCTCAACAAGGAGGTACTTGAGCTGTTGGAATTCATTCTCCTTGAGGTGAGCTTGCTACGAGAGCATTTCTTATGAGTTTCTCCCTCTTCAGAGAATGAAACAAGGAACCTGTTGCTCTTCAACTCAAGCTCTTTCAATTTTGGAAGGCCTCCAAGCCTATGAAGATACTTTATGTTGGTGGAGGACAATACAATCTTCTCGAGCTCTGCAGCTGCTCCATTCTGAAATTCGATGCTGATCATGTTGGGGCCCTCAACAAGAAAAGACTTGAGATTTTTGAATTCATCCTTCTTGAAGGTGAGTTTTTCACCTGTGTATCCATTGTGTCTGAGCCTGAAATAGCATAAGCTAGGCAGCTCACTGAGAACCTTCAAATTGTCTTGGTTCAATGAGGTGCTACTCAAAGTAACCTTGGCAAGTTTATTAAGACCTTCGGCCAATAATGCAAGAAGCTGACTCTTATGTGTGTAACCATGGATACTTAGGCTCTCAAGAAGCTTGGGACGGAATCGCAAAGCAACCACGAATATTCTTTGGCAAGTCTCCATTGGATGGAGTGCCCTCACTTTTGGTACCGGGAACAGTAGAGATTGACAGAGACCGGAGGCACTCACATAGGTCACTGATTGCTGTAAGCAAATTCTTGAATAGATTGCTGTCCTTGTCGTCGATAACCACACCAAGTTTCCTTAGCTTCCATAGCTTCCCAATATCTTTCAACTCTTTGCCGGTCCGTGAAGCCTTCACATTGGACAGTACCTCCATGTTTGCCATTTTTCTTATCTTGTGAGGAACTTGTACACTGGAGAAGAATGGTGTCTTCTTTTTTGAAAAGAAAGAGCATAATGACATCTCGTCATTGTTTGAATTGTTAGTCTTACCATTACCTGAACTAATTAAATCACTATGTCCAGCCAGCAGACGCTTTAGCTTTAGGAGGATGACATGTTTTGTTGCATATGCAGGCACCTTGGTTTGCCGGATATCCAACACCTCCAGCTCATAGAGATTGTTGATCTCACTGGGTAGCTGTGTAATATCTGTTCCCTTTAAACTCAGATACTTGAGTAATAATATATTGCAGCAGATGTCGTTGAGATATTGTTGGTTTCTCTTGAAGCAATGACAACCTTCTAGATCTAGCACCTTAAGCATTGAAAATTCAGATGATCCACGGAGCTTTTTCAAGAAACTGTCAATTCTATCAGAGCCACGGAGTCGGACATCATTAAAAATGGAGAAATGACGAGCCAAATGATGTGACAGGCGTGGTTCCACAATGTGTTGTTTCTTGGCGATCCTGGTAATAAACTCATGCACAAGCAGTGGCGAATCTAGGATTTTAGGTCAGGGTATGCTTCTCAAAAAAATTCATACGTAATTCGGTAAATCCATTTTTCAATTCGGTAAGAAGGTTTAAATTTATGGACTAAGTAGAAACCATATCCATTAAATACAATATAAATAGTTTCAAAAGCCAGATTGATAATTCAAATATATGCATAATAGAGCACTAGAGACTTACAATGTTATTTTGCTAATGATTTTATTCGACGCTTTCGAAGGGACATAAATGTCTCAATTATGTCATCTTCATCAACTTCAAAGAAAATATCTCGCTCAATGAAAGTGACGAGACAATCATCCAAAAGACTATCTCCCATCTTATTTCGGGTTTTTGTTTTCACTAAAACCAATGCAGAAAATACCCTTTCAACACTTGCCGTTGCCACAGGTAGAAGCAATACCAATTTGAGAAGCTCATAAACTATATCATGCACTTTATGTCTCTTTGTTTGAACAAGCTTAACTGAGAGATCAACAATATTTTCTAGACCTTTGAATCTTTCGTCGTGCCTGATGTCATCAATATAATTATCTAGCTGCAATTCAAGTCTGAGCAAATTATTTTTTGAGAAGTCCTTTAGGTAGAACTCAGCCAGTCTATGTAGCTTCTGTGCATCAAAAGACTCAAATGATTTAGAAGGATTAAAGGCCGCCATACAAGACAACAACTCCATATTGATCTCATCAAACCGATTATCAAGTTCTTGACTTATTTGATCAATGACACCAATATATACTTCTCTTCTGAAGTGGTCATCATTAGTTTGCTTTCGAGCACGAGCTTTCCTTGTTGATTTTCCGTAAGGAACATAAACACCATCCATAGCTGGAACATCAACACCATGTTTATCACAAAATGAGGTGACCTTTTCAAGAAAATTATTCCAACCATTAGACCTCAATTCTTGCATTCTTTTCTTAGCCACATTAACAAGTGATATTGCATTAAGAATATCTTGCTCCCTTATTTGCAAACACTCAGATAACTCGTTCGTGTATCCAAGAATAATATACATTAAATGCGCAAAGAAAACAAACTCAAAGGTCTCAAACGCTCCAGTCACAAAATGTATTTTGGTCCAATCATCCTTATATGTCGGATCATCCCCAAGATCAACCAGTACATCATGGATTGATTCATACATAGTAAGGATGTTGCATATAGTTTTGTAATGAGATCCCCATCGAGTATCTCCAGGCCTAGGCAAACCCATCTCTTGATGTAATCCAGTTCCAGATTCAATTTCACCACAATCAAGTGCTTTCTTGATATTCTCAAGCCTAGCTTTTCTGAGCATGTCATGATGCTTACAAGAAACCCCAACAATATTCAACAAGATAGATACTTGATCAAAAAAGGAGCTGCAATCAGTATTTCCCTGAGCAACAGCCACAAGAACCAATTGGAGTTGATGAGCAAAACAATGAATATAATAAGCAGAAGGTGATTCTTGCATGATCAATGTTTTCAACCCTTTAATATCTCCTTTCATGTTGCTAGCCCCATCATATCCTTGACCACGGATTTGAGTCAAACTCAAGCCATGACTAACAAGTAAAGCTTCAATTGCACCCTTAAGTGATAAAGAGGTAGTATCATCTACATGAACAACTCTAATAAAATGCTCACATGGCCTTCCCAATTTATCAACATAACGCAAGCAAAGAGCTAGTTGTTCTTTATGTGATATATCACTAGACTCATCAGCTAAAATTGCAAAGGGCTCATCACCAAGTTCTTCAATTATTTTCTTTTTAGTTTCCAGGGCACAACAATGAATAATTTGCTTTTGTATGGCTGGGCTCGTTAAGGTACAGTTACCTGGAACATTGTCCAAAACATACTTGTTGACTTCTTCACTATTTCTGGCAAGGCCTCTGTGGCTGCGACGATAGTCTTGATTTTGTCTAGAATTGGTGTTACCACAAGGGGTGCCACTTCGATGACGGTGTCGATGAGGGTGAGAGCAGCGACTGCATTCTGTGGAGGTGTGAGGAAGATGTTGGCATTGTCGACTCGGGTCTGGAGTATGGCCTCGTGAGCAGAGCGTCCAGCAGCCCTCAGATCTCGTTTTCTCTTGTCGGCTTCTTCTTTTCGCTTGAGCTCCTCCTCCTTGCGCTTGTTTTCCTCCTCCATACGTTTGCGCTCCTGTTCGAACTTGGCTCATTCCTCTTCTGCAACCCTACGGGCCATGGCTGAGTCGGTCTCGGCTACTTCGGCCATGAGGACGTTGAAGAACATCGGATCGTAGTCCTTGTCGAAGTCGGAGTCGTTGAATTCGTCCGTGGAGATGTCGTAGAGGTCGTCGAAATCGGAAGAGCTGAGGTAATCAACGATCTCAGTAGATGAGCACGACCCGAGCGGTTGAATCATGACGGCAATTTCCCTGGAGCTCGGACCGCAGCGTGACGATGAAGAAGATTTTCCCAAGTGGATCGATTCCAACTCGAAAGATAGAAGATTGTGGTAGATCTCGGCGTCGTTTGGGTTAACAGCGTCGTTTGGTAACCCAAACGGCGTCGAGTGGTTTCCCTCTCCCGACTGGTCCGAATCCGAGTCAAGGAGAGAGATCTTGCCGAATTTGTCGGTAGTGAAGTCGAGGCTGCCGAAGCGGAACGCCTGCCCCGGAGGGAAGGCGAAGTCGTCGATGCCTATTGAAGATCCCATCGCGCTAGTCGGCGAGATGAAGAAGAAAACTTGACGCAGAGCCCCTACCTGGCGCGCCAACTGTCGAAACTTGGTTTCGGCAATAAGAAACTGGGGGTAGCAGTCAAGCGCCAAACACGATGGGTTAGTGTGCAAAGTGATTTAGACAGGTTCATGCCTTCTATAAAGAAGTAATACCCTACTCCTGTTTCGGGGATTTGATCCGGAAAGTGATTTATTGATCTCTTGATCTCTTTTCTCTTATGTCGATCTCTTTCAATTTGTCTGTCTCTCTCTTTCAACCTCTCCCTCTCAAGGGACGTCCTACCCTCTTTATATAGGTTTAGAGGGTAGGCTCACAAGTCGGAGACCTAAATACATACGGTATCGGACTCCATAATACTCCCGACTCAGGATTATAAGCCGTTCCTTATTACACAAGGTAACGTAACCCTTAAGTCCTAAGCCGATTACATATTCATGAATCATAACCTATCCCCTATAGCCAGTCGGATAAGCCAGCTATGAGGGTATACGGTACCCATAATATCCACACTTTTATACCCAAGAAGAATACACCTATTTTGAAATATTCAGCTTGTACACAAGTGCATACCCGATCTAAGACAATCATTGGTAAATCTGACATAAAAGATCTATTGAACCCTGAATTTTGGCCTTTTGCACAACTTGACAACAACAAGACTATGAAGGATGATTCAGTCTGGCAACTCTTCAAACATCTTAATTCATCAGGGTTGTTAGCTAAGATTTCACTGATCATGACATGGGACCTTGGGGGTTTGTGTTTCCTCAAGTTCTTATCTATATCAAAACAAACCACATTTCAGGTTATCAAATTCTGGTGGGGAGATAGTTCTTATTTCTTTTACAAGCTAAGTGATATGGCCTGCTTGACTTGTCCATTTGTAATGCAAATTTCTTCCAGCAAGCTGAAAAATGAAGGGGGCATTTATGAAGCTTTTGGGACAATAGAAAAGAAATACCGGAGATATCAAAGGTGGAGGTTTGAAATTTCAGAAGTTTACTTGTCATCGACTTACGAACAAGTCGATTTTCAAGGGGAGGGGATTGTTAGGAGCCCAACGGGCTGCGCATGGTGGACCGGTTCAGTTGCTCACCAAACTCCCAAATCAGGGCCCAATCAAGCCAACCAGACCAATACAAAGGCAGCAGTAACAGGAACATCCGGGGAATCGAACAGATCAGAAGAACGGCGACTTGGCCACAGCGATGTCCTGGTTCTGGGCTGGAACCTTGGCGATCTCTTTCTACCTCCAGCTTCTCTCCTTCCTTCCAGAAACTTCTAGAAACTTGTATCGGCTAGCTAGTTGCTTCTTCTCTTTCCCCCCAAAATACCTGTGAGTTGTATTCAAGTGTGCTGTTACTGATTGGGAGAAGAGGGTTCCTAACAACTTGTTAGTGTTTATTTTGCTGCGATTTTGTTCAAGTTAATCCATCCAAAACCTTTCTAATACTTCATAGATTAGATCTGGAAAGTTTTGTTAGTTGATTATTGCTAGATTCAAATTTGCTTAAGTTTTAGGTTTTATCAGATTGGCTGAAATTCTGAGACAACTGGCTTGCGAGGGTGTTTTCTCTTAAATCGTTTATTAGTTTGCGGGTGGTTCCTTGATTTGTCTAGTTTATTTTGTCAAATTTGCAACTCGATCCAATGGTTGGTTTAAGAGAAATTGAGTTTTTATAGAAGCTTTGTTATGCTGTTTCTAGGCTGACGGTCAGACCGCAATTTGACTTGTGGTCGCACCGGCCAGGCTTCAGTCAGACCGACTGTAGTAGGACGGATAGACCGCCGAATGTTTGTTCCATTGGTTTTTGAGTCTGGGTGTGTTTTGTTCTATCAAAATTTGATTATTTGACTTTCTCTGACGTAATCTACCATTCACCCCTCTCTAGTAGGCTTGGTCACTTGTGTTAGATCCTACAATAGCGACACAAGTGACCTGGCAGCTACTCCCTTTCCTAGATTTTGGAAATAGAATATTAAGACATCAACGTGGACATCATGAGGATTCTCTACTTCTGTAGTATTGCCCACAGTTAGCAGATTAAATATAGAATTATTAAATGTACCGGATAAAAGCTTGGTGTTAACGTACCATAAGATTGAGGTCCCATATTGTAGCACCCCAAATTTCAGGTCGTTAAAAACTATTTAGTAAAAACTCCATTTTAAAAAATTTGGTTATTTCTGTGAAATTAAGGACATAAGTATGAAAGATCTCAATTAGATCCCTCCTTGGGACCCAGAAACCCTCAATCAAAAAATCCTATCTAAATTCAAATATTGGGATTCGAATTCCCCTCTAAGCTCCTTTTCTAAATTCCTCTTAGTTCCAAGTATATTAATACCTCTCCTTCCAAAATTTCAATCAAACCCCCTCTCCTAAATCCCTGATTCAAAATTTTCAAATTGTGAACACCCTCGTCGTCGTCGTCGTCCATGACCTCATGCATGACAACAGCAGGTTGGGATGGCTATGATGATCACGGCGTTGATGGCGCCTCTGCGGCGGCCTTCCCATGAAAGCCGTGCCGCCGCTTTCACACCATACCTAATGGCCGCTTGCTAACGTTGCAGTTGCACACCCGATGCTTGAGCTCTTGGAGTTGGAACGCCGCTGCGACCACCGTCGACCAACCAGGAGAACCAGTAGTTATCATCTGTGAATTATGCTCTCCCGCAAATCGATCCTTCCTATAATACTACATTCAAAAGTCTGACCTGTCTACATGAACTAAACCTTCTGACTTGTCCAAAACGACAATTATTTTCAACCGGAGGAAGGACTATATTGACTTTTATATCAAACAATATGGTTTACCTGCTGTTACCTTCTTAGGTGCCATAAAATTACTGCGGAATGAACCAAATACTAACAACTCCAAACTTTTTTGTCATGTATATTTTTTTTCAGTCGTCTCTGCTGGAAAGTGGAGAGTTCCAATACAAACCAGCTCACATAAAACACATGGATATATAGAGATGATAATATGAAGAATATAGCGTGGTTGATTACAGGATCAAGTAACTAATTAACATGCGAGATAAAAAATGAGATACAGGATCAAGTAACTAATTAACATGCGAGATAAAAAAATGAGATTTGAAGGTTGAGACGTCCCTTCAAACATTTTTTAAGAAAAAATTATAAGCATGTTGAGAATTGAACACAAGATCTCAAGGTTGAAATCACACACTTGTGCCACTGCACTATCAAGTACATCTCAATTAACATGCGAGATGTCACGCTTATTATTACATGGAACCACACCTGATGGTCCAAATTAAGGCACACACAGATATATACAAATACGAATCCTTCATGAGCACCCATATGCTCAAAGGACACACACTGATAAACTCAAGGCACACACATGCATGCATAGATGCGTGCCCAGGTGGTCGAGATGAAATTAAGCCGCTCAACTCGAGCAAACCCAACTCGCTCGATCCACACGCACTGTGACCAAATCAACCTGCATAGGCCACAGATGTTATTTTGCTCAAGCAACAAAGCAAACAAGCAAGCAGAGAAACAGATGGAGGATAAATTAGCTCGATACACACTAGGGCCAGTTCTTGGATAAGCTAGCAGCAGGAGAATGGAAACTTTGCAATGCCATGATCATCATCTTCTTGTGCTTCGTCCTGCTCCCTATGTGGTAAAACAAGTGGCATTATGTGTGCTTTAATGTCATCTCTCACCTGATAAGGGCGGACATGGTCACCGACGAACTCAAGCCTATTCAGTTTTGGAAGGTTCTTGATGCCAATGAGAGACTCCATCATGCTGAAGGTCCAGGTGATCTTCTCCATCTTAGGCGCTGCTCCGTCAATGAAGATGATGTTGTTTATGACAGAGCAGTTGACTGTAAGAAGCTTGAGCATTGGGAACTCATCTTTTTCTAAGGTAAGCTCACTTCCCACGTACGACCCTTCCAAGAGCACCAGCGAGTGTACATTTGGTTTTTTGGCAAGCACCTGTAGATCTTCTTTATTCAGCTTGGTATCACAAAGAGTCACCTTGACAAGTTGATTGGTTTTGTTGTCGAAACATGATAGGAGGATATGCGTATTGCTGCCGTTCAACTCAAGCTCCGTCAATCTTGGAAGATTGTTGACCCCATGAAGAGACCTTATATTTCCCAAGGACAAGATGATCTTCCTAAGCTCAGGGTGTGGCTCCATCTTCAAAGGTGATGTCGGTACTGAGTTGAGCATCAATGAGCAAGCACTCGAGATGTTGGAATTCTCCCTTCTTGAAGGCAAGCATGGCCCCACCCTTGGTGGTGCATAGCTCTTTATCAATAGCCGCATCGTCTTTATGCAATGAAAGAAGGTCCTCGTTGCCCTTCAACTCCAGATGTTTTAGTTTTGGAAGGCCACCGACCCCACAGAGATACATTATGCTGGTGCAGGACAAGACAATCTTCTCGAGCTTATGAGCTGACAGCTGAGTTGGCTTCAAAGTCGATGATATTGGTCTTATGGAGACCACCAATGACAAGAAAGCTTGTGAGATGTTTGAATTCGTGCTCCTTGAAGGTGAGCATAGGCCTAGTGTATGCCTGGTGTAGGAGCCTGACACAACGTAATTTGGGCAAATCAGCAAGGTCATTGAGATTGTCTAGCAAGGTGTTGTTCAGAGTTACCCTGGCAAGTCTTTCACCACCTTTGGTCAACAATGATAGGAGCTCCACCTCACGTGTCACTCCGCTGATGCTTAGGCTCTCAAGACGCTTGTGTTGTTTCAAGCGATTTCTAACACTGTCTTCTAGCTCTTTGTTATAGTGAGTACTAGTGCCCTCACTTGTGACTATAGGATGTAGAGTGACTGAAAGAGACTGGATGCGATCTTTCAGGTCACTAATCACTCGAAGCAATTTCTCAAGGTGAATGGCTTTGTCTTTGATAATCACGCCAAGCTTCCTCAGACGCCATAGGTTCCTAATGTCTTTTAGCTCTTCACCACCTTGTGAAGCAATAACGTGGGTCAAGACCTCCATGTATTCCATTTTCTTGATACCAGAAGGGATTTGTACAGGCGAGCATAGTAACTTATCATCCCTAATGGTGCTGGCCAGTAGGCGCTTCAGCTTTAGGAGAAGGATATATCTTGTGTCGGATGCAGGCACCTTGGTTTCCCGTATATCCAGTATCTCTTGCTCACGGAGGTTGTTGATTTCACGGGGCAAATTGTTGACATTTGTTTTCCTTAGGCTCAAATACTTGAGACGTGGTATGTTGGTGCAGATGTTCTTGTGGTAGCGAGCCTTGTCCAAGCACTGGCAATCTTCTAGATCTAACACCTTTAGAAGATGCAATTTGAGGACTATATTTAGGGATCTTCCGCACAAACTTCTCGATCTTGTCGGAGGCGCGCAGCCAAAGATCGCTGAAGACAGAAAAGTGTCGAGTCAAGTCATTTGACAGGCGTGCATCCAGAATATGTTCTTTCTTGGCAATCTTGGTGATAAACTGATGGACTAGATCGCCCACGCAGTAGCTCTTGACCTCTCCTGTAGCACCAGTATCATTGGGATAAACAAACAACCTGTTGATGAGCGCATCAAAACATCGCTCACCATGACGCACTGCACTCGCCCAATCTTGCTTGGTTATCAACCCTTCCACAAGCCATCTCCCTACCAAGGTTGATCGCCTGATTTTCCATCCTGCAGGGAAGATAGCCAGGTACAGCAAGCAGGTTTTGTACTATCTGGGCAGGCTGTTGTAGGAGAACTTTAGCATGGTCATATTGGCAACATTGCTATTATTTGCACCCATTGTTGACTGGTGCGAGCCCAACTCATCAAACAGCTTGCAGAGATCTTCACTGCTCCTGTTTGGGTTAGCGTACAGATCATGCACCAAGACCTTCATGGCGAACTCATGTGGGTAACACCTGTCCAAGATGTCATGAAGAATCTGGGGACCATAGCTGCCATCTTGCTGCTTCCACTACTGGAGAACTGATCTTTGGTCGGTATCAAAAAAACCGGAATAGTCCCAGTTCGAATAGGAACCGGGTCTAAAGATCATCTTTAAACCCGGTTAAAAAGTGTAACGGGTCGTGATGATCTTTAGTCCCGGTTGGTATTACCAACCGGGACTAAAGATCATCTTTAGCCCTGGTTCATACCTTCACCGGCCGTGTCAGGGGACCGGAGATCTTTAGTCCCGGTTGATGTCACCAACCAGGACTATAGATCCTTACTTTAGTCCCGGTTGGTAACACAGATCGGGACTAAAGATGATTTAGATCTTTAGTCCCGGTTAGTGTTATTAACCGGGACTAAAGTGATCTACCTTTTTATACTTCTTCGTCCTCCTCCAGCCCAAGCCATTGCTGCCAAGAGGAGGAGCAAGAAGGGAGGTACTGCCAAAATTTTTGATAAAATTGTTTTGGTGATAATATACAAATCGGAAAGATCAAAAAGGTTAGCAAATCCATTCTCTAATAATGTATGCGTAGCATATTGCATTTATAGCTTTGTTTCTATAAAATATTGTCTCCAATAAGGTTTATGCAAAATGATGAGAGAGAAAATATGTTAGGCAAAATTAGGTTAATTTTGAAATTAGAAAATTTGGATACATATGTTATAAAAGAGATGACCGAGGGAAAATATAGAAAACTAAGATAAAAGAATTGAAAACTAAGTTAGTTTAATAAAATAGTTAGAAAAAAGTATAAATCGTTAAAGATATGTTTTCAACTTTACAAACCATAAAAAAGAATAATATGTGAGACTATTGTAAAATTATTGTATGATTATTTGTAAAAAAATTAGAAAACAAAGGTAATTGAAAAATATGTAATATAGCTAGAAATACTGTTCGTACAATAAGAAAATATGTTTAGCACTTTAATAAAAATTTAAAAATAATTGTAAACTTCTTTTCCTTCTCGTCATCATCTTTGTAGCTCTTTTCTACAAATTAGTTTCACTTTGAATCATGATGTTTTAAATTTTTATATGATTATTTAATTAGTTTCAATTGTGTGGATTTCGTTAGTAACATTGGACTATTTGATGTATAGATGGATCGGCAATGGATGTACACCGCGGACCGACGGTCAAAAGAGTTTATTGAAGGCGTGCATTATTTTTTGAATGTGGCCAATGCAAACAAGTACGAGGGTTTCATGTGTTGTCCATGCAAAAAGTGCAGTAACCAGAAGGAGTATTCATCATCAAGAACTATTCATGCGCACTTGTTTGAGTCTGGATTCATGCCTGGATATAATTGTTGGACCTCGCTCGGAGAGCTAGGGGTTACAATAGAAGAAGATGAAGTAGAAGACAAGAATATTCTGGACTGGGCTCATCAATACAGTGGATTTGAAGAAAATTCGGGAGGCGAGGCGGACGGAGCTGTTGAAGATAACGACGCTGTAGATGATCTTGGTCAAATGTTGTGGGACGTAAAGGACGGCTGCGAAAGTGAGGAGGTTCAAAAATTGGACCGTATGTTAGCGGACCACAAAACTTCGTTGTATCTAGGTTGCGAACAGGGGCACAAAAAGTTGGGTACGACGCTAGAATTCTTGCAATGGAAGGCCAAAAATGGTGTGTGTGACAAGACATTTGGCGAGTTATTGAAACTCGTCAAGAACATTCTTCCAGAGGGAAATGAAATGCCCAAAACAACGTACGAAACTAAGAAGGTGGTATGCCCTCTAGGACTAGAAGTACATAAGATACACGCATGTCCGAACGATTGTATCCTCTATCGCGATGAGGAGTATGAGAACCTAGAAGCATGTCCGGTTTGTAAAGCACTACGATACAAGATTAGACGAGATGATCCAGGTGATATGGATGGACAACCTTCGAAGAAGAGAGTTCCTGCTAAGGCGATGTGGTATTTCCCTATAATACCACGGCTCAGGCGTTTGTTCAGGAACAAAGAGCATGCTAGCATGATGCGCTGGCACGCAGAAGAATGTCAACAAGACGGGTTGCTGAGATACCCCGCCGATGGGTCGCAGTGGCGAAATATCGACAGAACATTTTCAGACTTTGGAGAGGATGCCTGAAACGTAAGGTTCGGTTTAAGTACAGATGGCATGAATCCATTTGGAGAGATGAGCAGTGGCCATAGCACTTGGTCTGTTATCATGTGTATCTACAACCTCCCTCTTTGGCTATGCATGAAGCGAAAGTACATCATGATGCCAATTATCATTCAAGGCCCAAAGCAACCTGGTAACGACATTGATGTGTACCTAAGACCATTGGTTGAGGATCTGCTTCTGTTGTGGAACAAAGAAGGTGTCCTCATGTGGGACGAGGACAAACAAGAGCAATTTAACCTACGAGCATTGTTATTCGTGATCATTAACGATTGACCTGCACTTAGCAACCTATCCGGACAGTCAAACAAGGGGTAAAAGGCTGGCACCTATTGTATGGATGAAACTGAAAGTACGTATCTGAAACACTGCAAGAAGGTTGTTTACATGGGCCATCGTCGATTCCTTGTTGCAACCCATCTTATACGGAAAAAAGGCAAGCATTTCAAACAGAAGGCAGACCACCATACTAAGCTTAAACATTGCAACAGAAAAGCCGTGTTTGCTATGGTGAATAATCTGAAAGTAGTATTTGGAAAGGGACCTGGCAGCCAACCTATAGAGAGCGAAGATGGTCACGTGGCGATGTGGAAGAAGAAGTCTATTTTCTGAGAGTTACCCTATTGGGAAGTCTTAGATGTCCGACACACAATCGACGTGATGCACCTCAGTAAGAACCTTTGTGTCAACCTGTTAGGCTTCCTAGGTGTATATGGGAAGTCGAAAGATACACTTGAAGCACGTAATGATCTCAAGCATATGCAACAACGCGAGGACCTTCACCCGGAACCAAAGGATAAAGGAAGTCATTACTTGAGTCCTGCAAGCTACACCCTAATAAGGAAGAGAAAGAAAGTATGTTTGAATGCCTGGAGAGCATCAAGGTACCGTCCGGATACTCCTCGAATATAAAGAGAATAATAAGCATGAAGAAGAAGAAGTTCACAAACCTAAAGTCTCCTGACTGTCACGTGTTAATGACATAACTGCTTCCTGTTATAATTCGTGGTATCCTTCCTGATAATGTCTGGGGAACAATAACAAAGCTATGTGCTTTCATGAACGCAATTTCGCAAAAGATCATAGATCCAGACAGTTTAACAACCCTTCAAGATAACGTGGTCCAATGTCTCGTCGGCTTTAAAATGATCTTTCCATTGTCATTTTTCAATATAATGACGCATCTTCTATGCCACCTTGTGAAAGAGATCAGTATTCTCGGTCCTGTGTACTTACACAACATGTTTCCTTTCAAGAGGTACATGGGCATTCTAAAGAAATACGTTCGTAACCATTCTCGTACGAAAGCAAGCATTGCCAAGGGTTATGGAACAGAGGAGGTCATTGAGTTCTGCGTAAAATTTATTGAAGACCTTCGTCCAATTGGGGTACCCAAATCAAGCCATGAGGGGAGACTACGGGGAAAGGGGACTCTTGGAAGGAAAGCAATAATGACTGTGAACAACGATTTATTCCGTAAAGCACATTTCATGGTTTTACAACAATCTTCGTTGGTGGCTCCTTACATCGAGGAGCATTTGGCGATTGTTCGGTCAAAAAAACATCGGCAAGTCCGATGCATGGGTTACACACCATCACATCGATACTTTCCCCGCTTGGCTACGACAACATCTAATGGGTGCCGAAACCATTGACCGACAACTAGCCTTTTTGGCGAGGGGGCCTTCTTGCTCGATATCGACATTCCAAGGATATGAAATTAATGGGTATACATTTTACACAAGAGCCCAAGACAAAAAGAGCACAAACCAGAACTCTACTATTCGTATCGACGCCATGAGATACGATGGTGCAACTAGCACGTATTACGGTGTCATCGAGGACATATAGGAACTAGACTACGGACTCCTGAAGGTACCTCTGTTTCGATGCCAATGGGTTAGGCTCACCGGTGGAGACGTAACGATTGATGACAGTGGGATGACAACGATTGACCTAAGCAAGGTTGGATACTCAGACGAACCATTCATCCTAGCCAATGATGTAACACAAGTTTTCTACATGAAGGACATGTCTAGCAAACCAAAGAAGGGTAAAGGACCCGACGAGCCAAAGCGCCACGTGGTTCTCCCAGGCAAAAGGAAAATCATCGAAGTCGAGGATAAGACTGACGAATATTACGATCAGTTTGATGAGCAACCTCTGTTCGCGGTGACGGTTGACCCGAGCGTCCTCCTATCAAAGAAGGACACCCCTTACTCATGCTACGATCATAGCGAAGGAACATTAGTGAGAAGAAAGTACGTGAGAAAAACAGTGACATAGGTTGTTATATGGACGATGCAAATTATTTATAATGTATTGAAGGCTATGCAATATTTGTGTTTTTTACTAATATAATTATATAAGGAAAACAGTGACATAGGTTGTTGTATGGACGATGCAAATTATTTATAATATATTGAAGGCCATGCATTGTTTGTGTTTTTTTAGTAATACAATTATATATGTAATATCAATTTTAAACTATTTAAATAGGTCATATGTTATTAGATAGTTTAATACTATTTAAATAGTATTTAAATTAGTTATATTTTAATTATATATCATTATTGAAATGTAATATAAGATTTAAACTATCTAAATTGAAATTCCTTTTCTCTCTTTTAAACTCCAGAGCAATATCATGGTAGAGGCCAACAAGAGAGTAGATTATAGGCTCTACTTCTGCTGGATAGCAAAATTCTTTTGCCATCTTGCTCTTCTTCTTTCCGGTTACTATCACTGCAATCCGGGCGGGACAACGTATGAGGCTCAAAGCATTTCTAGTCTCCCACTTTGATATGTAGTCCCCATCATCTTGGAGGACAATCAGGGTATTTTTACTGACTGCATATGCTTCGTGATCTTGTCTGCTATACCTTTGAGCAGCAACTGATACCTGACCTCCCACTTGACTTGGTTCATCTTTTGCTTGGCTTCTTTGATCTTACCAGAAGCAGCAGTACTAGTAGCGGTGCCATTGCTGTTGGTGATCCCAGTCCCACCCCGGATACCTGTTGCTTCTTGTTGTTCCTCGTCAGACTCAGAGTCGCCTTGTGGCTTCTGGGGCTTGGGAGGAAGCAGCTCCCGTATGATGTGGATGATCTCTTGGATGATATCCTCGCTCAGTACAGGAGCAGCAGTGGTTTCCTTGTGGGCAGGCTGCTTGTCACTGGCAGCTGGGAACACCTTCTGCAGGATGTCTTGGTATTGGGCAACGTCAAGAAGAATGGACGGCACAGGCGCCTTCGCTGCAATCATATGACATTGAAGCATATTGGCGGTGTCCAAAATCATCTTCTCCCTAGCTAATGGCCTATACATCTCCGACTCTGACTGAGATTGCAAGACCTTGAGCGTCTGGTAGAGCATGGCCAAGAGTTTGTCGGAGTCGGAGATGTTCTTGAACCCCTTGCTCTCCAATTGTCCAAGCTTGCTCTTGATTTCTTTAATCCTATCGTCATATACATCGATTTGCATAATCTCTTTAAAGGTCTGATCAAGGACCCCATGTCTACAAGTGTAAGAACTTGATACTGCGTCATGTTTTTCACCAATGGCTGCGGCAGCTAATTGCTGCTCGCATTCTTGCAGGATGTAGCAGAGGATCTCCTGGGGTAGTAGAGGAAGATCGTCTTGGCCATGCACTTCTTTTAGGTTGATCCACACGGTTCGGTTGGCGCTAAACGATCCAAAGCTTGATGTAACATCCTGCCGGAGTCGTCTGCATGTGGTGCAACAATGGCGATGGATGGTATCGCCCACCGCTTTGTTCCATCTTGGTATTGATCTCTAGTCTTGAGCCAGGTGGACAGTGTCTCCAGGTAGTAGTTCTTTAGAAACCGGGGCTCTAGAGCTCGTCGCCGGTAGCCGAAACTGCCGATCAACAAAGCAGCTCGGCTTTGACCGCCGTCATCGTCGTCGTCGTCGTTGTCATCATCTCCAGCCAATGCGGCAGGACCTTGAGATGGCCCCACAGTAATGAGCCCTCCTCCTGCCTCCTCCGGCGCCTTGACGTCGTACCTCGACCGGCGCTCGCTGCCATCGCGCACCCGCTCCTTGAGCTTGCGCAGCTCCATGGCCGCCTTGCGCTGGGCGACCATCTTGTGCGCGAACCAAGAAGCCCACCAGAGGTAGCGCGAGAGGCTACCCCTGGCGCGCAGGAGCGCCGGGTCGCCGAGCTGGAGGTAGGTGTCGATGCAGCTGCTGCAGTCGTGGGCGAGCTCACGGACCTGCTTCATGCACGTGCGGATCTGCTCGTCTTCCTGCGCGCCGGCGGCGGAGGTCCCCGTCCTAGCCAGCCGCGAGAGGAAGCTGTTGATGCTCTCCATCTCCTCCTTGATGAACTGCACGTCCTCCTTGGCGGTGCCCAGCAGCTGGGTCTCGTTGTGGATGAGACCCAGCAGCCTGGTGACCGCGCCCACGGCGAGGTCAGCCATCCTAGCCGCCACGCCACCGCCGTTGCACGGCAGGGCGGCACAGCACCTCTAGTGTATGGGTAGGAGAATGTTTTGGCTGCCGATCAAGAATGACAGGACAGAGCCTTTACCCTTCACGTATTATATGCAAGGTCTTATATGGAGGTGGTTTTTTTTGTCCATTAAGGCGACGTCTACCTGTTTTGTGCATTTCGCTAAAAAGGTTATAAAAAATATACAAAAAACAGATATAAATATAAAATATATCAATTCAAAAATATGTAAGTTTAAATTTGACTTACACAAGTACAAACAAAAAAAATATATTAATCTATTTCATATGTTTTTTAATATTATCTTATGATTTATTGAACAATATGAAAAAAATAAGGGAATGTCCCCTCGCGGACAAATGTTTTACTTCATATGTTTTTCGTTTTACTCTCAAAGTACTTCATTTTGTTTAGCTACCTCTTTGTTTTTCATTCCTCTCGAACCTAGCTAGCTGTTCTTTTTGAAGCAAATAGGAGTAAGCAGTTACAAATTCTACCAATATCTCAATGCTCTGATATGATTCGGATGGTAACCGGATCACCGATTTTAATGATAAATTAAGGGTTATAATTTTTTCATTTCAATTTGTAGGATTTTCCCTGAAGAACTCTAGAGGATGTTTTAATATATCTCTAGTATGTAATAATAAGTATCCAACCCTTATAAAATTCGTTATGGTCCTGTTCCGAGAGTTAATGACAGCTGCACCATTTACCAAAATCTCTAGCTCCCCTAAGAAATCAAGATTCTCAATCAAATTGTGTGAATCAGTAGCTATATATAATCTTGTTAATAAACTAGAAGTTAGAAACTAGGAAACCAAATTTTCTATATTATCACCGGCTACATCTCAGAACCTAAAACTCTCTCAAATAAGACCTATATTCCACTTACAAACATATGTTTCTGTAAAAATCCCATGATATATATATATAATAATCAAAGAATCCAAGCAATGACAAAGGAAATGAATGTGTGCAAGGAACCACACAAGGAAGTAAGGCATGGAACAAAATCAATGCTTCCAGCCAATAGTAACCTCAGCATATTCGAAGCAACTAGCACACTCGAAGCAAAAACAGATGCTAAACCCCAACCCAAAAGATTACAAGGCTTGCCGTTTGCCATAATCTTCTGATATTCTCTAATATGCCCTCTCCTCATCTCCCTTCACCATGCATCGTCTCACATTTATCACACCATGAAAGTTGAAAAGGACACGGAGCCAATTAAGCGATAAATCTGAGTCCTTAATCCATAGACAAAGATGTAATGCAATGGACCTTTATGTACGTTTTTATTTGCTGTCAAAGATACAACGAGGTACAGTGGCAGGCTTTGAGTTTGTCCTTTCTCTTTATTTATTCCTTTCGTACCTTGAGGGCATAGGGCATTTTGATGATTAGTGCCCAGCACCATTCAAAAGCAAGCTAAAACAAAAGTACTACCTCCATTCTGCAATATAAGAATTTTTAGGGTAGAACACGGTTATTAAAAAAGTAGATATTGTAGAATTTAGTGGAAGAAGATTGTAATTGGTTGAGAAGTGAAGGTAGGTGAAAAAATTGAATGTTGGAGGGTTGTGATTGGTTGGAAAGAAAATATTAATGAAGAGGTTATTCTATTTTAAGACAAATTCTAAACGGTAGAAGTTGTTATATTTTAGAATGGACAAAGTACTTAATTATCAAATTCGAAGGGGTGTAAAGTCATCTGCTCTCTCTCCTCAGAGAGCCTCATGTACATCACATGCCAATCATCCCCCCTCCCTTCTCACCCGACCTAACGCGGTCACTGACATGTGGGCTCATGGATTATGTGGTCCCACAGGTCAGTGACCACATCACTCTAAGTTTAGTAAGAGGATCTCAACCCCCCCTCTTCGCACCCAAAAAAAAGAAGAGAAAAAGACCAACTCAGCTTCCATCCATAGTTCTTGTCTAGTACACCGTTTCTTCTCCCATCATTACCATCAACACATCTCCAACCATCAAGCCAAGCAATCAACTTTTTCCCCCAATCCATGAACAATGATTATATGGTAATCTATGTCTTCATCAGCTGGCAAAGATATAACAACCCAACAAGAACCAGGTATAGTGATAGGCTTTGAGTGTTTTCTCTCCTTTATTATCCTCTTTTATCTGCAGGTTAACTGTGAACTAGCAAAAATAAAAACAATCCAAACCATTAAATTACCTTTTTTCAGTTGAAAAAAATTTACTACAAAAGTGGTGTCATATTTATAGCTTGATTTCAGTTACTTTTTTCTATATGTGATTACCATATCTTTGTAGTTATGTTTCTATCTCTCTTTTATCTCCGTTTTAAGTAGGTAGTCTATTGCTTTTTATCCTAGTGTGTATTAGAAATATTATAGTGTATATTTTGAAATTTACAGTGTAAGATTTGTAATTTAATTTACAGTTTAAAGTATGCAATTTATCATATTTAGTATAGCCCTCGCGTCAGCAAAAGCAAGTTACTAACTCCAACCCAGATATAAGAGATTCTAGGGACTTTTGGATAGATTAAGTGTAAGAGAAAAAAATATGATGCACCTCAATATATGATGAGTAGTACTTGGGGAGTGAGATGGTGGTTGGAATAGGATTGGATAAAAAATAAATGATGGATAGTTCGATGGGGCAAATAGTACTTTAGAATCTCTTATATTTGGGGATAAGGTTTGAATGCTTTGAAGAACAAAGGTAGTAAAACTTATATACACGTTTCATTTTCATATAGGGCTTTTGTCACGCCCCAAACTGGCCCCGAGCGGAGACCAGGATAGAGCGGTCCAGATTGACCTGTATGCCTGTACCAGTCCCAGGAAATAGCGCTGGTACAACAGGAAGACTGAATATCACAACAACAGCGGTCTCTTTATTTAAGAGTAGGATTACAACCAAGGTTGGAACTGCGGACAGAACCCGAGTTCACAACAGCATTACAAAAAGGCGGAAGTGGAAAGCGGAGACTAGCCCTAAGCCACAAGCAAAGCCTTGGGGAAGGCCGAAACCCTACTACTGCTCGAAGTCTGCTTGCTCCTGGAAGAACTCTTCGTCAGCAGGGTCCACCTCTTCATCTTCGAGAACTGGGGGGGTTTAAGTGTATAGAGCAAGGGTGAGTACGGGAGTACTCAGCAAGTCAGGGGAATTAAGTGTTTAATGCAAGCTTCAAGGGAAAGCCAGTTGTTTTTCACCATTGGTTTTAGTTTAAGACTTTAGAAACATCTAAGTGAGTGCTTCTCAACGGCACGGAGAGAAAGTGCGTCTCATCCGGCCGGAGCAGTGAAAATGTATCGATTGATTCTTGTCGGCACGAGAGGCTCCCTGCCAATCGTTCACCGACCCGGCTGCTCCAACAGCCACAACTCACGCACCTCGGTACGAGAGGCTCCCTGCCAATCGTCACCGACTCCGGCTGCTTCAACAGCCACAAGTCACACACGCCGGTACGAGAGGCTCCCTGCCAATCGTCACCGACCCGGCTGCTTCAACAGCCTTAAACCAAGCACAGAACGGAAAACCTCACACCAACAGCAGTTACAAGGTGTTCAAATAAAACTACGCTAAGGAATCACCTCACATCCGCCCATGACCGTGGGCACGGCTGTTCGAACAGTTGTTAACCTCTGCAGAGGGGGTACACTTTACCCACACGACGTTACTAACCCCGAATCACCCAGCCCGCGACCCTCGGTCACGTCTGGCGACCTTAAGGCTTTCACGACAAGGCATTTCGAAAGCCGACTCAGGGTCACCTTATGCCAACGGGAGGGGTCCCACGGACCAACACCAGGTTAGGTCCCAGACCATACTGTGCCAGGAAGCCCAGGGGTCCTCCCCGACACCACCCCGGCGAATCCACTTGTCCCTTGGCATCAAGATTTCCCTGGCCTAGCTAATTACTCAGCCAGGGGCGTCCCATATCACCCATGTGGTCGTACTTGACATATGCTTGGATGTAATTCCCAAGGAACGGTCCTTAGGGCGAGAACGGGCAGACCGTACCTCCAGTACGTCTCCCGTACCGCGAGTTTTAGAAACTCACTTTAGTTTCAAGACACCGACCCAAGTGTCGGGTTTTCCAAGCATTTTGTAAACTCAAGTTTTACCCAGGTGATCAATTTTAAAGTTGAGGGGAGTCTCGATATTCGTACCGAGTACGGATACCGAGGCATCACCTGAGGGGTGACAAGGGTGTTAGGGTATTCAATTATCAAGGAGGGTGAATGCAGCAATTGGGTAGGGCCTGCGGTTATCTTGCAAACCGAGGCCAAGTGTCAAGTGTGTGCCTAAGTAATGCATAGTTTGCGAATCAAAATACTTAATTTAAATTATGGGTTCAATTGATCAAAGGTGACTTGCCTTGCTCGAGATCTTGAGCTTCTTCCTCGAAATCCGCGCACTGCGGGTCTTCGGGCTCCGAGACTACACGCGAAACGAGACGACTCAACAAAGCAATAAAAGAAGCCCTATTAAAGACCACTAAGCGTGCCATTAGGTAGATCTCGATTTTTGAGGAATTTGGAGGTGGAACGGAGTCAAACGGACGAACGGTTGAAAAGATATGAATTTCCGAAGATTAAAGGATTTTCTGGATTAAAGAAAAGGAATTAATAATAATAATAATTCCCTGGAAAAGAAAAGAAGGAGGGACTGAATTAGACTTAATTGGGCGGCTAAGAGCAGCCCAAAAGATTGAAGGCGCGGCCAAAAATTGGGCCGGCGGCCCGAAGGGAATCGGCCTGGGCCGAGCAGGAGGCTGTTGGGCCAAGGGGAGCCGATGGCCGGCCGATGGCCCAAAGAGATTGGCCCACGGCCGATCGGCCGCGGGAGAGAAATGGCCGATGGGCCAAGAGAAAAGGGTGGCCGATGGGCCGAAGAGAAAGGGGTGGCCGATGGGCCGATGCAGGCTGGCGGCCGAAGCCGACGGCGGGAGCCCGAGCCAGCCGAGGGAGGCAGCCGACGGGGGAAGGAGCGGCCGATGCAGGCCTGGCGGCCGAAGCCGACGGCGGGAGCCGACGGGGAGAAAAAGCGGCCGAGCCGACGGCGGGAGCCGACGGGAAGGAGAAAATCGGCCGAAGTCGATGGACGGCGGATTAAGGTGACGACCGACGACGTGGGGCTCGGTCCGAGCGGCGGCGGCGGCGGCGAGTCGGAGGGGGCGGACGGCGTCGGTAGGCGCCGGTGGAGAGAGATGAGAGAGAGAGGACGAGTCCAAGGCTCGGATCGGAGCGGAACGCGACGGCGGCGGTTTGAGACAACAGCCGACGCCGACGGGGGAGAAACGAAAAAGGGTAATGGCGCCGGGGCGGGGAGAAGGCGAGCGACGGCGGTCACAGCGGTGGCCGGAGAGGGGTTCTACGGTTGGCTAGCGGCTTAAACCGACGAAGGGGAAAAGAGAGGGGAGCGGGGAGGAGGTTTACCGCGGCGGGGCGGCAAGCCGGGAGCGGGGACGACGGCGCGGGCGCGGCACGGCTCCGGGCCGGGGAAGGGGGCGGCGGAGATGGCGCCCGGAGCTCCTTCGGGCGCCCTCGGCTGCGGCGGCGGACGGCAAGGACGGCGGCGGCAGCGAGGCGGAGTGGAGCGGCTCGGGTGGGAACGGCAATGGCGGCCCGGCGGAGGGGGGGATTTGTAGGGGGTTAGGTCGGTTTGGTCGGGGGGAAATAGGCGGTTCGCGGAGGTCGGTTTGGGGCGCGGAGAGGGGACCGGCGCACTCCGGCGCTAGCGGCCAACGGCGGCAGCGGTGACGCCGGCCGGTCGGGAAAAAGGGGGAAAGGGGGAAGAAAAAGGAGGCTTGCCTCCTAGCCGATTTGGGCAAGGGCGCGCGCGCGGGGAGAGAGAGCGCTGGCTTTCTCGGTCCGACGCGTGCGGGGCACGTGCGCGGCGTGCACGGGCCGAGCGGCCTGGCGCGGGAGGGAGCTGGGCCGGGCGAGGCCGAAGGAGTTGGGCCGACGGCGGCCCGAGAAGGAGAGAGGGGGAAAAAGAAAACAGGCCGAGAGGGCTGGGCCGGCAGCGGCCCGAGGGGAAGAAGAGGGAAGGGGACAGGCCGAGAAAGGGGGAGGCAGCCCACGACAGAGGGAGGTAAAGTAGACTTTACCAGAAAAGGAGAGAGAAGGAGTTTTAGGGCTTGGATTCGAAATCCGATTTCGCGGTTTTCTCCGGGATTGAACTGAGAGGGGAGACACGAGACCTTGGCACACGACAAGACTCAACCGAAGAGCAAATTTTCGCAAATAGGGTTTTTAGCAGATTAGTTTTCCCGCTAACGCCGCGACAAAACGGGCGTTACAGCTTTACGCATATTTGACACAATATCCAGGTTATTTATTATCTTCAAAAATTAATTCTAAAGAAGAGTAAGAAACTATGCCACATCTACTATTCCTATATAGTTGTCCCATTAGCTGTGATTCTAGGCAGCCACATCACCTTACCTATTCGAGCCATTACATCAATGTAAACTCCAATTGCAACTATTAGATCCATAAGATGTTTAACTGTTGGTGAGCAGAACGCTTTCCTCCTGCAGTCATGTGACACCTAGCCATAAAAGCTACCATCAAAGCAATTTTTGCACTAGAAACTGCCAACAACAACAGTTTAGACAATTTGCCATGGTTAATCCCAATTATTTTCTCATAACTCTCCTGCAATCTATAAAGTTACAATCTACTAAGTCTAAAGCGCAACATGCAACTATGCCACATCATCATCCACTAGCAATAATTACATATCAAACTCATGCAAGTATGCAACATCATTTACAATCTATTGAATTGTATAAAACAACATGCAAGCACATCTAATCATCACCCCTTACATCATTTTCACAATATTTTAACATATCTATCTATTATTTTTATAATATTTAACATATACTTATCAATATATTCCGCATCAAAGCGTGGGTATGATTTGTTTGCTTCATGATTAGTACTGATAAACCCTGACGTTTCATTAATTTTTTTCTTTTTACTTCTATGTCGGCTTTTGAAAAAACATATTGAAAATTGCTTAGTAATTCCCGTAGCAAAGCACGAGACATTATCTAGTCTTCTTATAATGTATGCCATGGCAACTGAACCAGGTAGCAGAAGGGACTATTTGGTTCTCTACCCTACCTATTTATTGGTAGTGCCAAAATCTAGGCAAATGTTGGCACTATTGGTAAAGCAAAGTTAGCTAGCTCATATTTGGTTTGCTACCAATATAAAGCCAATAGAATGGGACCAAATAGAGCATGAGCATTCCCAATTGTTTGGCTCCAATCCAAATTAGCACATTTACTATTATGTAACCGAAAAATTGGTAGGACATATTTTGGCTTCATTCCAAAATGGCCCGTCAATGCTACCTGTCAGGCCGCTCCATAAATGGTGTGGGACATGGGCCACTAGTGGCCTTCCTCTTCTTCCATGGATATCTATTGACCTGTGAGACCATTCTAGGCTGCAGTTAATTAATAATCATATGCTCTAAGCAACTACTCCATCCTTTTAAAAATATAAAGTGTCCTTATTTTTCAAAAATTCAACATTAAAAAAATTTAACTAATAATTAATTAAACTAGAAAAATTTGTATTTAGTGTCATGCATATAGCCAGTATTAGTAAATTCGTATTTGAAAGTATTTTCATACGATGTATATTTTGTAGTAGTTGATAATATTTTATAGTATAAGAAATTAAGGATCAAAGTATAGTATATTGTTGGAGACAGAGTAAAATGCTAATATGCCTTTAGAACTGAGGGAGCAAACTATTCCCGTTAAGAGCTGTACGATTTTCTTCTGCATAACTCACAAACAGAGTCACTCACAGGGTTTACATTTTTGTGGGGCATAATTCTATCATGGGGCACCGGAATTTTGAAATGAAATTATTGAAAATTGAACAAATTTTGACCACATTTAGGCAAATCATTTCCATAGGCCCCACCGGGAGGGGGGAGGGGGGAGGCTCCGAAATTTGTGAAATTTCTGTAAACTTCGAACGGATATGTCAAACCCTGGACTCACACTCATCAGAGCTATTCCTGCCGTTTCTCTTCTGAAAACCTCACAAAGTAAAGTTATTCAGATTCAAGTTTTCCTTCTCGTAGCCTATCCTTGATAGTTGATGCTGCATGCATATAAATCTTTGGACGACATCTCTCGTCTTTTCATTTTCTTCTCTGTCAATCCTGTCTGCAGTTCATTGTTAATCTCTCCTTAACTACAGCTTTATTGCTGAATTGCTAGCTCCCTGGCTAGGCAGATGGAATTAAACAAGTACTTAATTACTCAGATTTCAACAGCTAGCATTGCACACTTCTTCCTTCCATTGCATATATCTTTCTGTCTGTCGTCCCTTCGATAATTCCAGAAATCCATGAAAGCTGAAAGAGCCCCATTACAGTGCTCTTTATTGGTAGTAGAAAACAATCTGAATCGTTGATCTCATTTGATTGAAGAGTTCAAATCTATTTATATTACCACTTTAGTTAGTAGTAGTAGAAATATGGAGGAGCATTATTGTTCAAAGAAATAGGTGCGGAGGGGTATAATCATCATTTAGCAATGACTAAACTTTTTTTTTCTTTTTTAGCTTTTTTGATGGAATATAAGCGATGCCAATGCAATGGATGACCACATATCGATCTAGCTAAAAAAACATAAATGACAGAGTTAACCCTAATCACGTATTAGTAAATTACTGATTTATCTTTAATAACGAACGGTTCAGGTCATTTCTACTGGTAGTAAAATACTATCAGTAGAGAACACCGAAGCATCGCTCAAGCCAAAAACAAACATACAATGTATAAACATATATATATATATATACACACACACTTGTTGCGAGATGTGTCTCGCGATTATTACATGATGGTCCAAGCCACATACATATGCACGCACACAAATCTGAATCCACCATGAGCCCAGCATGCACACACACAACGTCCGCTCAACTCGAGAAACGCACACATACGCACAGGCGAGTGCAGATGAAATTATTTAAGCCAGATAAATCGATCGATCGAGCAAACCCAGCTCACTCGATCAGGTGAGCAAATGAGGCTGCATAGGCCACATCCATTCTTGTGCTTGAGCTACCTAGCTGCTTAGCTCATACTCAGTTCTTATGCAACACACACTTACAGCAGGGACGAAATATAATGACGAATGAACCATACGACACACACACACAACTTACAGGGAGCTTGCATTGCTTCGAATATCGGTGATGGATGGATGAAGTGCATGGATGGATGGATCGATGGAAAGGAAACATAGTTTCCAATTCCTTAGCGTCGATGTTTGTTGATCTTTGAGAACCAGGGGAATGGAGACAACTTCTCTTCTGGTGCACTCACATTTTCCTGTGGTTGTTTCTGCGGCTTCCGGTGTGTAAGAATATGCTTGTTTTTATGTGCTTTGACATCCTTTTTCACCTGATCAGGCACAAGATCACCGTTGAGCTCGATCTCCTTCAGCTCTGGAAGGTTGCCAATGCCCGATAGAGACTCAATCTGCTTTGTGGTATAGGACCAGATGATCTTGTTGAGCTTAGGTGCTGCTTTGTTGGTGAAGCTGATGATGGTGATGCCAGCGCAATCGACAAGAATGAGGTTCAGCTTTGCAAACTCGCCTTCTTTGAACTTGAGGCTGGTTCCGATGCAGGACTCTTTCAGGAGCATGAGGCTGCGCAAGTTGGGTAGCATGGCCAGTGTTTTATGTTCATTGAGATCCAGCAAGGTACTTTTGAGAGTTACCTTGGAAAGGTGGGAAGCACCGTCAAAACATGCAAGTTGAAGCCACTCGTTTCCGTTCAGCTCGAGCTCCTTGAAGTTTGGAAGGTTAGTGACTCCATCAAGATACTCTATGGGCGTGGAGGACAGCACAATCTTCTCGAGATTAGGGGTTGCTTTAGCTTCAAATCTAATGCTGAACATGTTGGTGCCCTCTATGATAAGGAACTTGAGATTTTCGAACTTGCTCTCCTTAAAAAGGATTTGTTCATCGGTGTATGCCTTATTTTGTAGCCTGAAGCAGAGCAGGTTGGACAGCTTGGCGATGTCCTCCAAACTATCTTGGTTCAGAGAGGTCCTGCTGAAAGTTAACTTGGTAAGTTTGTTCCCACCTTTAGTCAACAGAAAACTAATCAGCTTTCTTTTTGTGGTTCCACTGATGTTTAGGCTATTGAGATGCTTCGGAGGTTGTGTTAAACTTTTGTCCATATCAACACTCCATTTGTCTTCATTGTTGCAAAGACCGCCCTCACTTCTGGTTCCAAGTAGGGTGATTGACAAAGACTCGAGGCACTCATTTAGGTCACTGATTGCTTCAAGCAAATTTCTTGTGTGAATTGGGTTGTTGCTGATGACCACACCAAGCTTCCTCAGCTGCCATAGCTTTCCAATGTCTTTCAACTCAAAGCCAGTCCGTGAAGCCTTGACGTTAGATAATACCTCCATGTTTTCCATTTTCTTGATCTTGTAAGGAATCTGGACACTAGAGAAGGATGGCTCCCCATCATCCCCAATGGCAGTGGTGGAAGTATTGCTTGGACATGGATATGGTACGCAACCAGCCATTAGGCGCTTTAGCTTCAGGAGCACAACATCTTTCGTGCAACGTGCATGCACTTTAGTTTCCCTGATATCCAATATCTCTAGGTCATGGAGGTTGTTGATATGATGGGGCAGATAGGTAATGTTTGTTCTCCTTAGGCTCAAGTACTTGAGCAGTAATATATTGTTGCATATATCCTTGAGGCACCTGTCAAAGAACTTGCAATCTTCTAGATCAAGCACCTTAAGCAAACGCAATTGAAGTGCATATTTGTGTAGCTTCTCCAAAAAACCGTTGATGCTATCAGATCTCCGGAGTCGAAGATCGCTGAAAATGGAGAAGTGACGAGCCAAGTGATATGATAGTCGTGTGTCTACAATGTGTTGCTTCTTTGCAATCTTAGTAATAATTTCATGAACTATTTCACCCACGATGCAGCTCTTGACCTCCCCAGTTGCACTGACATCACCAGGATAAACAAGCCATCGGGCGATGAGCATGTCAAAACATCGCTCGCCTTGATGCACTGCACTTGGCCAATCTTCCATAGTTGTTATGAGTCCTTCTGCAATCCACCGCCCTACTATGGTTGACCTCTTGATCTTTTGACCTTGTGGAAAGATAGCTAAGTACAGCAGGCAGGACTTGTAATCTTTGTGCAGATCGTTGTAGGAGAACTTGAATATTTTAGCAGCAATGCCCAATGATTTTCGTTGCGATATTAATGCTAGGTGGCCCTGTAGCTTGATGAGTTCGTCTTTGGTCCTTCTGGGATTTGCATACAAAGCATGAGCAAATATCTTCATGCAGAATTCATCTGGATCACACTTGTCCAAGATGTCACGGAGAATCTTGGCATGCTCTGCTTTTTCTTCGTTCTCATTCTTCTGGTGTCCTGTAAGCCGGAGCACTCTCTGATGGTAAGCACCAACAAGGGAACAGGTCATAGGCTCCTGTTCCCCAGGATAGCAAAATTCTCTGGCTCTTATGCTATTCTTTGTGGTCACTATCACTGCACTGCCGTTGGCACAGCCAATCAGGCTGAGAGCCTTTCTAGTTAACTCCCACTGGTAATATAGTAAGTCATGGTCATCTTGGAAAATAATCAACATCTTTTTATTCTTCAGATAGTCCTTAATCTTGTCCACTATCCCTTTGATCACCAGCTGGCGTTCAATCTCCGATGACATCCTGTATAGCTTCTTCCTGGCTTCTCTGACCGCATCAGCTAGGCCATGATCATCACTAGTAGCCGCTTCATCACGACCATCAGACTTTGAAGATGGGGCTGGCTTTGCAGGTTCCTGCTTGTTGTTGACAGAGCTACCTTCCTTCTGCTGCATCTCTCGTATGATACCCGGTACAATCTCATGGATGATATTTTTTATCTGATCCACACCAAAAGCAGTAGCACTAGTTGTACTGGGGACAGCAGCAGCCGGGCCATGATCATCCGGCTTTGAAGACAGGGCTACTGTATCTACAGTTTGCTTCTTGTTGACAGAGCTGCCCTCCCGCTGATGATCCACACCCAAGGTTGCGGGTTCCTTGTTAGTGGTAGAGTTGTTGCTGCTACCGGCTTCCTTCTGCAGGTCTCGGATGATGCTTGGTGCAATCTTGCGGATGATATCTTCGATCTGATCCACTCCCAAGGCATTAGTGCTACTACTAACTTCCTGCTGCCGTGGCTCATTGCTGCTCGGCGGGAACACCTTCCGTAACTCCTGAATGATGTCTGATGCAATCTCGCGTATGATATGTTTGATTTGATCCATGCCTGGAGCAGCAGTAGTGCTAGTTTCCTGCTGCCGTGGCTCAATGCTGCTAGCCGGGAACACCTTCCGTAGCTCCTGAATGATGTCTGGTGCAATCTCGTGGATGATATGTTTGATCCGATTCACGGTGCCCACAGCAGCAGTACTGGCTGCTTCTTCTTGCTGGGGTAGCTCATTGCTGCTGGCTGGGAACAGCTTCTGCAGGATGTCTTGGTATTGGATTATGTCAAGACAGATCTTGGGCTTATGCTTATTCATGAACACTTCAAGCATCTTGGCCGCCTCCTCCACTGACGGTGAATCAGGGTTGCTGCTGCTGCTGGTGAGCCGCAGCGCTTCGACGAATACGTCTAAGGGTTCAATCTTGGTGGTCTTCCTGAATTGTATTTGTTCATCCTTGTTCTTGGCTTCTTCAGTTTTGTTTCTTTCTATTTCTTGAAATTTCTGCTTGGCTTCGTCAATCTTTTTCTGAATCATTTCGATCTGTTGACTGATGTTGATTCCTCTAATCTTGCTTCTGACTTCAGAATACTCGTTTCTTTTGAATCCTGCAGCCTCCGATACAAGTTTCCCCTCGTCCACCACCACAGCCACCTCGACTTCCTCCTGCTGCTTCTTATTTTTCTTCTGCTCACATTCTCGCAGGATGTAGCTGAGGGTCTCCCTGGCTAGAAGTGGAAGATCCCGAAGAGAGTGCAATGCCGGGAGATTGATCCAGATCACTTCTATGTCCTTGAGATGGGCGGTCGCCAATGGCAGAACTTCACTTGCAATGTCACCTGTGTTCTGTATGCCCGATGCAACGATGCTGATGCATGGTATGCTGTGCTTCTTCTGCGCCGATGTCTCTTCTGTTTCGGCTTGCTGCTTGATCCATTCAACAAGCATCTCGGCGAAGTACTCCTCCAGGGTGCGAGGCTGCAGCAGATCAGCTCGTTTACGGTGGTCATCACCACTATCCTCCATTGCCGCCGCACGATGATGACGACGAGTATTGTCATCATCGTCGACATCGCCTTCCAGCTGCAAACCAGCCAGCGCCATTGCCGTGGAAGCTGCTGATAGCGGCCCATGTCCTTGGCCGGAGCTGCTTCCGGCCGCCGGCTCCCCCGGGACCTTCACGCCATACCGCAACCTGCCACCAGCCAACTTGTCGCGTGTTGCATCGTAGTCTTCAGCTTCTGACGACGATGCCGGTGGCATGGCTTCCAGCTTGGGGGCGACCACCACGCCGTACCTCTTGCGACGCTGAGCAACGTCGTACGCCCGCTCTTTGAGCTCGCTCAGCTCGATGCCAGCGTAGTGCTGGTGCACCATGCTCTGCACAAACCAAGGGGCCCAGCAGAGGTATCGCCGGAGGGTGCCGCCGCTTGCGCCGAGGACCGCCGCTGGGTTTCCGCGCTGCAGGTAGATGTCGACGCAGCTCCTGCAGTCGTGGGCGAGCTCCCGAACCTGCTCCATCCACGTCCGGACCTGCGGGTCGTGGTCGCCGCCGGTCTCGGCCAGGTGCTCCAGGAAGGTCCTCATGCTCTCCATCTCGTGCTTGATGAACCGGACGTCGCTCTTCACGCGCCCCAGAAATAGTCCCTCGTTGCGGATCTGCCCCAGCAGCGAGGTCACGGCAGCCACGGCAACCTCAGCCATCCCCGCCCCACCCTAGCCGTCGCCGGAGATCAACAAGCTTGCTGGCTGGCCGGCTGGATCGATCAAGCTAGCTAGGCTAGGCTAAGGCTTGAATTCTTCATCACTTCAGTGGCCGCAAGCTAGCTAGGGCATGCATTCATGAATTGGATGTCGTGGATGCTTGTTTGGCTAATCGATCAATGGACAACGGTTGAGTAATTTCTGCTGCAGAAACCCATACTTGATTCCATGCTGCTTGTTGCTGCATGACAAGATAACTAAGGGAATATTTCCCTTGTCCTAGCCTTGAGGAAACTGATGGCATTGGATCCCAATGCTTTATTTGGCCTGCAATGCACGCACATTATATTTAATTCTCTTTACTTCTTTCTTTCAAGGAATGATATTCCTTTGATTACTTCTCTCTTTGGAGCACTGTCATCCGGCTCTTTACTTCTTTATTTTTTATCCTTTTCTTGCTTTGGTTGTCTGCAGATCAATTCTTGCTTGCAACTTTGTCTTATGAAGGACAGTACTCTTTTTCCTTACATTACCCATATTACTGAGAGGTAGCTGGAGCTAGCTGAGTCTAGGAGGTACTGCTACTTCATTAATTTTTGACAGCTTATTACAAGAACCAATGCGGATTGAGATCCTCTAACTTTATGTCAAAGGGGCATGGTCGCTGACCATGTGGGCCCCACCGCTCATTGGCCCACGTGTGAGTGATGTCAGGGGCAAGTTCACATCAAAGGATTTACTTCCATCGAATGCACCGGTGTATAACTGTAACACCCGTTCCGTCGTGGCGTTAGCGAGAAAACCGATTTATTAAAAACCCTAATTATGAAATTTGTTCTTCGGTCGTGCTTCGTGTGTGCTAAGGTCTCGTCTCTCTCTCACTGCTCCTTGCTCAAATCCCGGAGAAAAAGTTCCAACTCAAAATTCAAATTCAAACTCCAAGTCCTTCCAAATCAAATTCTCAGAAAAAGTCTAGTTTTCCTCCCTCTGTTTTTCGCAAGCCGCCTCTTCTCGGCTGGCCCATCTTCGCCGCCTCTCCCCTCAGCCTTTCCCTCCCTTTTGGGCCGCGCTGGCCCGATCCGCGTTGGCCTGCTCTCGGGCACGTGCGCCGCACTTGCCGCGGTAGAGCGCCGACCCAGCCCGTGCGCGTCTCCTTCTCTCTCCCTCACGCACCGCATTCTCTTCTCCCTCTCTCTCCAGTGCCACCGCTGCCATGGGACCTTATGCCCGCGCCACTCCAAGCCGCTAGCGTCCAAGCTGGAGAGGCGGAGCTTGCCCTCTCTCTCCCGCTCCGTCCAAGATGGCAAAGTCCACTCCCTCTTTCTCCCTCTCTTCTCTCCTTTTTCCTTTCTCAGCTACTTAGCCAACTTTAATAATTAAATGCCATCACTGTATGGATAACTCTTATTGTGAAAAGAGCTATTTACTCTATAATGGATAGGTAGAGCCGAAGAATGTGACCGGCGCCACTGCCGCCGCTCGAGCGCAGCGCCGGCGACCGCGTGTTTCCTCGCGAGACCGTGCCCGAGTGCCTACTCCTCGAAGCCAAGCCGGAGCCCCTTTAAATTCCATCGTCACCCCCCTTTTCGGCCTCCTCCTCCTCCACTGCCATAAGCACCCGATCCACCGCTACACCATTGCCATTGCTGTCATCATTCGTCGCCAGCGCCTGTGGACGCGAGACGTGGACTCCGGGCGCCATCTTCCTTCTCTCCCTCAGCCCGAGGCCGAGATGATCACGTCCTGCGCCATCAGCCGCTCTTCACGGCGCCTCCCCGTCGCAGTACTCCCTTCGTCCCTCTCCCTTCGTCGCCTTCCTCCCCTAGGCCGTAGACTAGCTCGCCGCCGTTTACCTGTGCTCGTAGACGACATTAACACTGCCATTTGCTCGCCTCCGCTTGTTGCTTCACCGCCGTTCGGTGCCGAACTTCGCGCGTCGCCGCCCTCGCTCTCCGGTGTGGCGCCGCCCGTCCCATCGCTCAGAACGAGACCGTGGACTCGTGTAGATGATCCCCCGTCGCTGAATCGGCCTCTAACCACTCCGGCGAGGATCCCTTCTTCTGCTGCCAGCGACGTGCGTCGCGATTTGTCGTCGTCGATCATCCTCCAGCAAATCCGAGCAGTTGGCTCGCTTCCTCTTGTGTCGCCCTTCGCTTCAGTGCCCTCCCCCTCGTCAGACTCACGCCACGTTGTCCCGGAGCTTGCTGCTGCCGCACACCGTTGTATGTCGTCGCCATCGTCTTCTTCCTCTCGTCCTCCACCGTGGCAGCCACGTTGGCGCCACGTCGCCTCCCTCTCCCTTACTCAGTGCGCGTGGTCCACGGGAGCCGTGAGGCTGTGCGTGGACCCACCATCCCCTATCCACCCGGTGCACCAACTCCGGACCGAGTCCACCCAGCCCTAGCGTTACCTCCTCCGTGCTCCCGGTTCTCGTGAACCCACGTCGTTGATAGGTGGGCCCCAACTCAGGACCCCGCGCGATAGACCGTGGTCCACCAATCCACCTCGTGCGCGCCGCGCCCGCGTGGGTAGCGCCACGATCCGGCCCACTCAGCCTCATCTCCCCTCCGGCCTGTTCGGCCTCTCTCTGCGTCGCGTCATCAACGAGCCGCCTTCCTCGCGCGTTGGCCCGCTTCGCTTGGGTGCGCTTGTGCTTTGCAGTGGGCCGCGCCTTGTGCCCAGCCGAAAAGTCCAAATTGCATCCCTCTTTCTTTTCCTTTTTCCAAGGGATTTAATAATTTCTTTTCCTTTAGATAGAAAATAATTTAATCTTAGGAAATTCATATCTTTTCAACCGTCCATCCGATTGATTCCTTTCAACTTTCAAAATCCCTAAAAAATCAAGATCTATCTAATGGCACGCTTAGTGGTCATTAATAGGGCTTTCTTTAACTGTTTTGTTGAGTCACCTCGTTTAGCGTGTAGCTTCAAAGCCCGAAGACTCGCAGTGCATGGATTTCGAGGAGGAAGCTCAAGATCTCGAGCAAGGCAAGTCACCTTTGACCAAGTGAGCCCATAATTTAAAATTAAATAAGTCATTTCTCAAATTATGCATCTTTAGGTTACACTTGACTTATTGGCCACGGTTTGCGATATAGCCGGCAGGCCTTACCTACTTATTGCAATTGACCTCCTTGGTTATTGAATGACCTAAACTTCCCTTGTCGCCTATTATGTTAAGCCTCAGTATTCCTACCCTCAGGTATGAGTGTCGTTGGCTCTCCTCAAATTTAAAATGATCAACTGGGTAAAACCTGGGTTTGCAAAATCTTTGGAAAACCCAACACCTGGGTCAGTGCCTTGAAAATAAAATGTGTTTCCAAAACTCGCGGTGCGGGAGACATACTGGAGGTATGGTTTTCCCGTTCTCGCCTTAAGGACCGATTCCTTCAGAATTTCATCCAAACATAACATGTGCGACCACATGGGTAAAATGGGACACCCCTGGCTAAGTAATTAGCTAGGCCATGGAAATCTTGATGCCAAGCGACAAGTGGATTCGTCGGGGAGGACCCCTGGGCTTCCTGGCACAGTATGATCTAGGACCTAACCTGGTGTTGGTCCGTGGGACCCTTCTCGTTGGCATAAAGTGACCCTAAGTCAGCTTTCGAAATGTCTTGTCGTGAAAACCTCAAAGTCGCCAGCCGTGGCTGCGCTGCCCAGGCTGGATGACCCGTGTTAGTAACGTCATGTGGTAAAGTGTACCCCTTCTGCAGAGGTTAAAAAACTGTTCGAACAGCCATGGCCACGATCATGGGCGAATGTGAGGTGATTCCTTAGCGTAGTTTTGCTTGACTACTACTTTGTGAACTGATGTTGGTGTAAGGGAATCCTTTCAATGCTTGTCTTGTGGCTGTCGAGAACAGCAAGACTCAAAAAGTCTGTGTACCTGTTGGCAGGGAGCCACTCATTGTAACACCCCGGCCCAAGGCATAATAGGATTAATAGGATACTCATGCTAACAAGTTGCAACTTCTTTTCCGGAAGCCCATCTCCAAAGAACTCTAAAGTTAAGCGTGCCTGGCCTGGAGAAATCTAGGGAAGTGCGTAGAAAAGACTGGTGTTGGTTTGTGAGGGCAGTCTATGTCCTATGTAAGCTGCTAGATGTAAGCGGGCCCGGCCTCGTGGAGGCAGAACGTTACAATATGGTATCAGAGCCGACTCACGCGGTTTCACGGGCGCGTGTGTCGCAGTTGCGCAGGCATGGTGCGCATGGCTGGTGTGGACCCGGTGTGGTCACACAGCATGACACATGCGCTGGCACTGGACACACTGACGTGGCCAAGAGAGGGAGTTCCTGGCTTGGGGTTGATCGACGAGGACGTCAATCTCTTAAGGGGGTGAGTATGTAACACCCCGGTCCAAGGCATAATAAGATTGATAGGATACTCATGCTAACAAGTTGCAACTTCTTTTTTGGAAGCCCATCTCCAAAGAACTCTAAAGTTAAGCGTGCTTGGCCTGGAGAAATCTAGGGATGGGTGGTATTGGTTTGTGAGGGCAGTTTATGTCCTATGTAAGCTGCTAGATGTAAGCGGGCCCGGCCTCGTGGAGGCGGGACGTTACACTCATGCAGATGAAATCAACAAATATATTTCACTACTCCGGCCGGATGAGACGCACTTTCTCATTCGTGTCGTTGAGAAGCACTCACTGAATGCCAAAATAACCAGCCTTCCTTTGAAACTTGCATTTAATACATAAGTTCCCCTGGCTTTATGAGTACCCTCGTACTCACCCTTTTTCTATATAAATAACCTCTCCCCCAGTACTCAAAGAAGAGGAGATGGATCCAGCTGATGAGGAGTTTTTCCAGGAGCAAGCAGACTTCGAGCTGTAGTAGGGTTTCGGCTTAGTTCCCAAGTCATGCTTGTGGTTTTGGGCTAGTTTCTGCTTCTGCCTTTTTGTAATGTAGTTGCGAACTCAGGGTCTGTCCGAGGTTCCAACAATGACTGTATCTCTACTCTTAATAAAAAGACCTCTACCGCTGTGATATTCATTCTTCCAGTTGTACCAGCACTATTTCCTGGGACTGGTACAGGTTTACAGGTTAATTTGGATCATCTCAATCTGGTTCCTATCCGGGGCTAGTTTGGGGCGTGACAATAACTCCTTGGAAATTAAGATTTAATTATAGCTTTTTATTGTTCGGAGGAGATATCTATAAAAGATACGATAAACTAACATTAAAACTTGTGATGCTCTTTACCTCAAGAACCATAAGAAAGGTCTACTATAATAAAATTTTGTCTAGGTCATGTTCTGTCGCTGGACTATCATATTAAAATATTAATCTAGGACAAATTATGATAATCCACATATATAGGATTTAATTTGATGCAAAATTTTGCTATACTATGACTATACCCACATGAACATGACGTACATATGCATGATGATTTTTTTGTACTGTCTTATTTGGGAGGTATCAGAAAATCATGAATACAAGGGAGGCATGTAATAAATAAATGTACTAATTTGAGTCTGAAAAGTACAACTACTGTTATATACTAGATTTGCATATTTTTTGTCTGACATGTGAGTTTATTTGTTACTTGAAATCTTGTGGTATGGTATATGTACGCGCTATGGTATATGTACGGCGCTATATGAATGTTGTCAAATAGTTTTTTGTTCATAACTATTTGAATGTGATGCATCGGACGAACCTGAAGGGATCAAAATGTTTTCGACACCTCCTTTTCTTTTATTCTCTTTATTACTATATATCTCCGCCTATCTCTCCATCCTCTCACACCATGCATGCAAGTAAAGGAACAACCAAGCAACCAAACCCATGGACAAAGGGCTTGTTTGGTTGTTGCCCAAACCAACCCAACTAAATTTTGGCATGTCCAATTTTGAGTGTTGAGTTTTGTTTGAAGTCCTTACCATAATTTGATTTGAGTTTTAAGTTTGGTAAGGTAAGTTTGGTTTGTGAATTGAATTGTAACGCCCCGATTTTCGTGTGGCGTTAAAAAGTTAATTTAAGATAATCCTATATGTGAAAATTTTGTTCTTTGAGTGTCGAGTCTAACTTGTGCCGTAGATCTCAATTTAAATCCCTCTTTTGTCTCCATTCCCTGTTGTCAAAATTGTCTCCTTAAATTTTTCGTTCCAAAATAATCTGAGAATTTGAATCTTCGTATGAAAATCTCCTTCCTAAACCTCTATCGAGAAATCTCCCTTCAAATAATTCCAATTCATATTTGAGTCCACGCTCAAATCATTCCCGATTTGTACTTGCGAATGTTCCATGATTGCAAATCTCAAATTTGACAAATCCGAACTTCTAACCCGACCTCTCAATGTTTTCATTCAAAACTAGTCTCGAATTTCAAACCTTTGTATTCGGATTTCGCTCCTGAAACCTGAACTGCAAGTTCCGTTGAATATCCTTGAATTCAATATAGTCCAAGCATCAACCTCGTAAATCCTAAACTCTTCCCTTGGTTCACTAAAAACGATTCTCGAATTCGAATCTCTGCAATTGAATTTCTCTCTTAAATCTCATTTGACATTTTTTCCAAAATCATCCAAGTTCAATAATCTCTCCGAATATTTGAACCGATGTTCAAGTCATCTTCAAATCCTTGCTACAAAATAAACATCTCTAAAATCAATTCTCGAGTTTGAATCCAAACTCTTAAGTTTCATCTTTCTCTCTCTCACTCTCTATCTATCTATCTATTTATCTATCTTAAATTCCTTCCCGAATATTATTTTCCCTTTGAAACCTATCCGAATATTTGATCCAATTCGAATATTGCTCCACCATTGAACCCACCTTCCCAAGGTCCCCTTTTTCATCTCCCCTTTGAATCCCTTCCCAGATATTCGTTCCAACTCCAAGATGTCAATCCTCCCTATTCCTCCTGAGTTCAAATACGAAATTTAAATTCAAATCCCACTTCAATTGCCCTCAAATTCCTCAAAGAAAACTTTCAGCAAAAGTCTATATCATCTCCTTCCTCTTGGGCCGCCGTTCTCTCCTCGGCTAGCCCATTCCCTCTATTCCTCCTTTTTCCCGCCTGGCTCGCCTTCACTCTCCCGGCCCAATCAAACCACGTCATCCTCGACCCATCACCCCGCCCGCCCATCTCCCTCGCACCGCTCTCCTTCTCCCTCGAGCCGCGCTGTCCCTAGCCCAGTCCGCTCCGGCCCATCTCCCCGGCCACGTGCGCCACACGTGCCAAGAGCAGGAGCGCCTCCTCCCTCACGCTGCCGCACGCTCACTTTTCTCTCTCTTTTTCTCTGGCCAAAACAACTGCGCCGCCGCCGTTTGATTTTGGTTGTGCCGCTCACCGTTTCCCGTGTCCGTGTCTTTCCTTCCTTCCAAAGCGGCAAGGACCAAGCTCCCTTTATCCTTCACCTTTTTCCTTGTTCTTCTTCCAGCAGAGCACCCTTTCGCTGTCGTCGCTTGGCTTCTTGCGCCATGGACACAAAGCTGCTGACGCCGCCTTTGCCACCCAGCGCCCCACCTTGACCAAGCGCCAGCTTGCCGCGCTACTCCTCCCGCCTCCCACGTTCAATTTCGGCTGCTTGATCCACCGACCCCCACCATCCCTCACATCCGCGCTGTCGCCCGTTTTTGCGCCGCTCGCGAAAACGCCGACACCGTCCACTGTCGCCAGCCAAGCAAAAGCTTGCGTGCGCCCTCCTCGCCTATAAATACGACCCGGGGACTTCTTTCTCCTCCTCTTGCTTCATGCTTCAAAGAGGCGAAGCCCTGCCGCCTTCTTCCTCACAACCAGTCATCGCCACTCATCTACCTCGGTGCTAGTGACCATGATCCATCCCATGTGCCATCACCTCTGTCTTTGGCGCACCGTCTCGGTGTCGTGCCACCCCATCATAGCGACAGCCTCGCCACGATTCCGCCTAGTGCCACTGTCACGCCTCGATTTTCGATCGGGAGTAAAAATTGCCTAATAATACATTTTCCAAAAATTAAATAGAAATTAAAAGCAATTTAAACAAGTGAAATTAGCAAGGAAATCAAAATTTTCCTTTAAAAATTATGGCTGGAAATATTTTTGTAATATTCCCTGTGGCCTAAAGTACTCTCCAAAATTTTTCGTGAATTTTTGGAGCTAAAGAAATAATTTTAAAGTCACAAAGTTCATTTAACTGATTAAATTAATTGAGAAACAAATTAAAAAGGGTCCCTTTTGTTTTGGGCCATTTTCGGCCCAAAATTCTCTCTCTCTCTCTCTCCCGCGACCCATGCGGCCTTCTCCCCCTCCCTCCCGCGCGGCCCACGCCGCCTTGGCCCGTTCGGCTCCCCTCTCCCCCTTTCCAGCCCAGCCCACGCGAAGTCTGGATATACTCCCTTCTTCAACCTCCGCCGGGTCAACCGCCGCCATTTCCGGTGGCCGCCGTGCCCGCGCCGCCGCGTTTTCCGGCGGGTTTTCCGCCCGCGCGGTCAACCCTAATCGGCCCCCCTATTTATTTTCCCCAAGCGCCGCCGCCTCTCTCGTTTCCCCCTTGCGCCGCCTCGAGCCGCCGCCTTGGAGCGCCGCTCTGCCCCGTGCGCCGCCGCCGCACACCGCCGTCCCGAGGCGTCGCCGCCGACACTCTTTGTCGGCCGCCACCGACGCTTCCGCGTCACCGCGCCCTCGCTGAGCACCCCGTTCCCCCTCTCTTCCCCTCCTCCTTCCGCCGCATCCCGCGCAGGGTTCGGTCGAACCCTAGCCGCCCGCCTCGGCCGTAGAGGCCGCACCCGGGCCAGCCCACCACTCCCTCCGGCCCAGCAGCCGTTGGGCCTATTGACCTTACTCCTAGCGAAAGTCTATTTTGCGTCCCTCCTCCTTTTGGGTCACCGGCCCGATTGGCGCCGCCCATCGCAAGAAGTCCATTTCACGTCCCTCCTCATCCATTTCCTCGTTGGACCATCGGCCCATTATCTTTTCTCGAGGAAGTCCAGTTCACCTCCTCAGCCTCTTCCCAAGTCCAAATTACCTCCCTTGGCTCATTTCCATTTCCCTTTTTGCACAAGTCTAGTTTACCTCCCTCTCAACCCAATTTTTCCCCTTTCCCCTGCAAAGTCCTTTTCACCTCTTTTTTCTCTTCGGTTCGCCGACGCGTGGGCCCCCTTTTGTTTAATCCGGTCCACACCCAGCCCACGTGGCCGCCCGCGGCTTCGCCGCGTTGGCGTCCACGTCGGCGCTACCTTCTCCCGTCCATCCGCTGTGGCCGCCACGTCAGTGCCACGTGGTGCGTCCACACCTGTGCGTGCGTGGACTTGGTCCACCGTGGATCAGCCGCCCCTTGACCCATTGACACGTGAGACCCGCCGTTCCGGCGCCGATTCCCTTTGATGATGTCAGCGTAGTCCTTTGCTTCATAAAATTAATTAATAATTGCGCAATAAATCGATTTAATTTCTAGAAATTCATTTAAATGGCTCAAAACTTCTAAAATTCATATCTAATTCATACGAACTCCAAATTGAGCCATTCAACTTGCAAAATTCATCTAAAATTGAGCTCTACATGTTTGTTTACTTTTTATGTACTATTTATTTGGTTTTTATTAGAGTTTTTCCTGTTTGTGCTTATCAGCGTGTAGATTCCGCCGTTTCGAAAGTTCGCGCTCGCGAGGAAAGAAGTCCGGAAGATTGTTTGGAGAAGCAAGGCAAGTCACACATTTCCCTCTTGAGCATGTTGTACCTATTTTACGAAATGTTTTACGTTTGCAAATAAAGTGCATGTTTTGCTAATTACATGGGAATAGGGTTCACCTATCCATCCGCTTGTGCCATGTTTACTTGTTAAACCGTCCTTTGTTAACTGTGGGTGATAATTTGACTAGCGTAAGTCACTTATGTTGACTTTGCTAGAATTATATATGTTTAGCCATGCTTAATTACCACTAGCTCATTTAATGGAACAATTACACTGTTCACCTTAGCCTCTAACGAGCGGTTCGCTCGAGACACCCGACCATGTTTTATTGGTCGTAATTATCCAACTAAAATATGACTTAATGGTGGGCTGTGGGTGCATGGTTTTGCTGGTCGCACCCATGGCAATTAAGGACCGGTTCATGGGAAACCCTGGAAGAATAACAGTGCTTACCACAAGCAAGAATGGGCAACTGCTGGATTTGTAACATAGCTCTTTCCTAGCTGACGCTCCCCGGCAAGGGTGTGCGTGATGGAGTTGGGTCGGCCGGGGATATACCGGTTGATCGGCTGCCGGATTCACCATGGCACGAGGGGGGGCTGCCCGCTGCTGGTAAAGGAGCGGGGGCGAAACCTGCGGTCTGGTGCGCTTGGTTAGGAGGAGTTATGCGAAAGGTCTTGTCATGATTTCCCCCTTTGCAGTATCGTGGTGATACTTCGGGGCATGGTAACATGTGTGGAATCGTGTCTTGTGGGTACAGTTGCGCATCTCTGATCAGAGTAAAACTATTCGAATAGCCGTGCCCGCGGTTATGGGCGATCAACTAAATTCACCGTGATTAGTCCCACATGCTTAATTAATTTGACTTAATAAACTGGTGTAGTTTAGGTGGAATGGTTGGGCCTATGCAACGTGGTTGTAGCGTTGTCTAGTGGAGATTTAATCCTATCATAATTAAACAACTGTTTACTGTTTTAAAACATAAAGATTTGCAACCGCTTTTCTGCAAAAAGCCACAAGCCTCCCTCTGTCTCCCCTTTGCACGTTTGCATCTTTGGTGTGGCTTGTTGAGTACGGTGGTTGTACTCAATCTTGCTATTTTTCCCCCTTTTCAGAAGTTTAGTACTTCTGAGTTGAAGTTGAAGTTAGAGGACCAAGGCTCAGACCCCAGTTGAGTTTGCCTGTGGAGTGTAGCTGAAGCCCCGCTAGGATCGCCTCTTTCCACTGCTGTTTTCTTTTCGGTGTAAGGACTAAGTGCCTCTGTTGTAAGTATTTATTGCTTTATTTACATATGGGTCTGTTTATTGATTTGTCGTTTTGTGTACCCTGGTTGATGCCTGGACAGGGACTTAATACACCATATGGTTTGGAAATTTGGGAAAATTTCCGAGCCTGACAAGTTGGTATCAGAGCCATCTTGACTGTAGGTCAAGCCAAACGGTCAAACCCCTAAGGACAAGTTTTGCAAAAACCTTATCTGCGAAAATGTCTCTTCCCTCCCTCAGGAGTCTTTGCAAAACAGTTTATCAAATTTCTGTCCTTTCCCCTCCAGCTCTCTAGCTTCTAAAGCCCGGAGCACAAACTGAAAACCCCATAAAGGACAAGCTAAGAGCCAACCTTCAAGCAAGGATCAAGATGAGCAGTCCAGAGTCAGCGTTCTCGAGGTTCGAGCGAAGTTTTTCTGGGGCTTACCTAAACCCAATCCTTCCCAGAAGAGTAGTATCGGTAGTCATTAGATCGTGTGTTGTTTGCTGTGTGCAGGTGTATGGTTTACATCAGTGGTGGGGATGTGACCATACTAGGTTGTCTGCCTAATCAACTTGAACAGTAAGAGTGTACTCACATCAGATCAGTAGCTAAGTGGGTTAAGGTCTGGCCTTTAGTTCAACCAATCTCATTTTCCTCCTCTACCTGCAACAGATGGTCAACGTCACGGAAAATGGCAGTGGATCAGGATCGCAACAGTTTCATGGAGTAATCCCAAGCAACCCCGTGGACATTTCGCCTCCACCATTCGGGGACCCAACCCTAGCACAAGTGGTGGCTAACCAGACGCAAATACTGGCTATGATAATGTAGCAGATGCAACGACAGTATCAGCAACAACAGATGCAAGCTCAGATACAAGCCCAGAGTCTGAATCAGAGCCAAAGTCAGTGTGTTCCAATACAAGCACCTATGCCTCCTACCGATATACTGCTAAGATCCCACCAGACGAATGCATCTCCATCACTCTCATACCGGAAAGAAGAAAATGTTATCTGTGAGGATTGTGAGGAACAAGGTCATCGTGCAACAAATTGTCCCTGGAACGTGTATACCAGGACACCAACTGACGGTAAGGCACAATGCCCAAGAGAAGAGAAATGTCCAAGTCAACTTACCTACAGAAACTATGGTACGCCACCATCAAACTCTAAGAAGAGGAAGACATTAGTATGGAAGATGGACGATGGTAGGAACCTAGCCATCACTGGTTCCGAATTTACTCCAGAAGATGCGGCAGAGATACCTAGGCGTCTGAGAGGAAACACCTCCCATGGTGCCCATCAGCTAACTCAACAACTTAGGCTGTATGGTCCACCTAAGCCCGGTAAGGATGGATTCGAAGAAGTGTCCTCTGATGATGACGATGAAGATGATGGTGAGATCCTTAAAGGTGAAAATGAAATAAAGTTCAAAGCATGTACCAGATGCGGAGAAATTGGACATACTACTCACACATGCTCTTACACTTGCCCCTGTGGTGAGGACACCCACCCGCCAGATGAATGTCCTACGAGGAAGATCACATGTTTCTTGTGCGAGGGAACAGATCATGTGCCTAAGAACTGCCAATTGAATGTGGTCCCAGATAAGACCAAGGAAGATCAAAGGACACCCCTCCAACCTGTTCGTCAACCTATGGCAGTCGCTAGCAACATCACCGCTTCTGATCTCCAATCAGCCCCAATTCCGGTTGAGACTATCAGCAGTAGTATTGATTCCGTGCGTGGCCACCCATCCCATTGAAGCATCCTAGAGAGCCGCCGAGGTCGTTTCCCCTTTGTGTTGTCTCTGTGCCGCGCTGCCTTTTTTCACTACCACATAGCGCCGTCACACGACCCGCTTCGGTGAGCTCCGCCACCGCCTTCGGTCGCCGTCATTCCTCTCCCAGTAAATCTGAGCCGTTGAATCAACTATCCTTGGTCTCCTCTAGCCGCACGAGCCAGTCGCTACCTTTGGTTCACTGCTGTTCGTCGGCGCTGTTGCATCGCCGTGGGCCGTTCGATCTTCGGTCCGACCCTCTCCCCTCTCGCCTTTGCCAGCATGGCTACCACGTCAGCGCCAGCTCGGCCTAGTGGGACCCGCACGCAACCGGTCAACCGTCTCATTGCCCTCGTCAGCTCGCTCCACTTCGCCCTCGCTCACGCGCACGCGCTATCCCGCCGGGCCGTGTAGCCGCGTCGGCCCATGCCTCCCTCGCCTGCGTGCATCGGCCCAACTCCCTGCTCCCAGCTCGGCCGCGCCCTCGCACTGGCCGATTGGGCCGTGGCTCACTCTCTTGGCCCATTGGGCCAAAGTCTACTTCCTATCCCCCTCTTAATCTGTGGCTATTTCTGTTGAGGCCCGTGAACAGAAGTCCACATTCCCTCCACCACTAAGCTTGTCACCCATGAACAAAGTCCTCTTTCACTCCCTCACCCGCGCTAGTTGTCCATGGACCAAGTCCATGGTGCCCCCCGGCCTCTAGCCCATTGACATGTGGACCCCGCATGTCAGTGATTGTGAGAATAGTCTTGAGAATATTCTTTTCTATAAATTCAATAAATCTTTCCCGTTATACCAGAAAATTCAACTAAATCTTTCAAAATTCATATCTCTTGTTCCGTACCTCCGTTTGACCCCGTTCCAGTTCCAGTAATTCCGTAAAATTGTGATCTATCTAATGGCACTATTAATTAGTATAAACAGGAGCTTTTCTTTGGTCCTTTGTTTAGGTTTTGTTTGTTTGCGCCTAGTTGCGATTCTCGGATTTTCGTCCAAGCGTGGATTTCTGGAAGATTCATGAATCTCAAGACCTTGAGCAGGGCAAGTCACCTTTGAAAATATTGAGCCTATATTTGAACTTGATTATGTTTCTTGCAAAATATTTATGCATTGTTAGGATTGCACTGGAACTGTTTGCCTCATCTGCAAGGCAGATCGGTGGGCCTACCTAACTTGTTGCATTTGATCCTTCCTTTCTTAATTGTTATCTCATGTTCTCGTGTAACAACTTGTGTGGCACCTCGGTATTCGTGCATCTTGTGCGAATATGGAAGGTTGCCTTCAAACTTAAAATCTAAGAATATTTTGGGTAAAACCTGATTTATGAAAGCTTTGGAAAACCCGACTCCTGGGTCGGTGCCTTATGAAAGAAAAATGCTTGTGTGGTCGCTTTTAAGGACCAATTCCTTGGGAATTACATCCGAGCATATAGCAAGTGCGACCACATAGGTGAATGGGACACCCCTAGCTGAGTAATTAGCTAGGCCAGGGAAATCTTGATGCCAAGAGACAAGTGGATTCGTTAGGGTGGTGTCGGGGAGGACCCCTGGGCTTCTAGGCACAATATGATCTGGGACCTAACCTGGTGTTGGTCTGTGGGACCCCTCCCATTGGCATAAGGTGACCCTGAGTCGGCTTTTGAAATGTCTTGTCATGAAAACCTCGAAGTCACCAGACGTGGTTGCGCTGCACGGGTTGTGTGACCCGGGTTAGTAACGTCGTGTGGGTAAAGTGTACCCCTCTACAGAGGTTAACAAACTGTTTGAACAACTATGCCCATGGTCATGGGCGGATATGAGGTGATCTGGTTTGGAAAACCTAATGCTTGGGAAGCAAGTGGCTGTCAGGGAGACAGCGGGACAGGGAGTCCCTGGAAGTAATTGGTTGTTTGGGGACCGTATTTATCTGAAAGGTTGGAAAATTGGTTTGGTTTGGGATACCAGCTTTGAGCCCAACTCTGGGAGTTGTGCAAACTTGAAAATAAAATTTGTTACTTCTCACTTCCAGATCAAGCTGAGACTTGTCTCGCTCTGATTGCGGGAAAGCAAATACTTAGATTGTTCAAAATTTGAAAACAAAACCGATTGCAAAATAAACAGCCTCCCCTTGCAGCTTGCCTTAACCACCTAAATTCCCCTGGCTTGCTGAGTATGTAAGTACTCACCCTTGCTCTATATAGCCTGTCAGCTCTGAAGGTGAAGTCGAAGTGAAGTGAAGATTAGGGTTTCGTCCTGGTTCCCAGTGTTGCCTATGGTGTTGGGTGTCAGTTCGTTGGTTTTCGCTGCCTCTGCTTCTGCTGTTGCTGCTTCTACGTCGTCTGTTGCGTTCTCGAGCTTCTCTCGAGAGTTGCAACCTAAGTCAAGGTAAATAAGTCCTCTATTTAATTTTAAGGATTGCAATGAATCATAATTGTCACCGTGGGTACCAGCGCTATGTCCTAGGACTGATACCAATATCGCGGTTTCATAGGAAGCGGTTCACGCTGTTTTCCTACAACACGCTCCTATCAGGTGCCGTTATACAATGGTGCCAGATTGGGATGTAACATGAATGGTCAGTCAGTTTATGTGGAGAGCACAGTGGGCCACTTCCCTCCAACCATTACTGGCACAAGTTCAACAACGCCTTTGTGAGGCTGGTGTTTGCGGCTGAGGGTTCATCCTATTCATCCCCAGCACTCCAACTGAAAGGTGTGTGCCATTACTCTAGGGAAATGAGAAGTAGAAAATTTTAACAAAGGAGTGACATTACTCCAGGGAAATGAGAACTAGAAAACTACAACACTAGATGATGCAGCAATGATCACGTAAACACATTTGTTGTAAATCTGAGGTAGCAGAACAATCAATGAGCACAACTTCTGTAAATTAATCCAAGGTAGCAGTGTTCTTGGTAGCTAGTACATGCTTGATGTGTTATGTACTCTACTGGACAACTGATCTTTGCTCGATCGGCAAAAATAACAAATATCTCGGGTGTTTAACGAACCGGTGCTAAAGATGCTTTAGTACCGGTTCTAAAAGTCTAAGTCCCTCGAAACATTTTTAGTCCCGGTTGGTAACACCAACCGAGACTAACGATTGAGGATTTTTAGTCCAGGTTGGTGTTATCAACCGGGACTAAAAATGTCTCCAGGGTTAATTCAAAAAGAAAACATCTCTATTCAAGTCAGATGTATGTGTGGTAGGTGGGATGGTAATGTGTGTGAGGGTTGAGGGGAGATATTTTGAGTTTGAATCCCATATCGTATACATTTTTTTTGATCTTTACGGTACTAAAGATTGAGATCTTCAGTCCCAATTTGCTAATCACGGTTAACTAAAGATCTACTAAAGATCGAGATCTTTAGTCCTGATTTGCTAATCACGGTTCTATAACCGGTACTAAAGAGGGTTTTCATCCGGTGTTAAAAATCGTTTCTTCGCTAGTGGCAGGGTAGTTACTGTAACGCCCGTTTTGTCGCGGCGTTAGCGGGAAAACTAATTTTTAAAAGCTCTATTTGTGAAAAATTTGTTCTTCGGTTGAGTCTTGTTGTGTGCCTGGATCTCGTGTTTCCCTTCTCGTCTCAATCCCAGAGAAAATCGCTAAATTTTCAGAGAAAGTCTGCTTTACCCCCTCCTCCTCGGGCCGTTTCCCTCTCGGCCTACTTCCCTTCCCCTTTCTTCCTTCTTGGGCCGCCGTCCGGCCTAGTCGCCCCCTCCTTTCTCACCGGCCCCTTTTTCCTCCCGGGCTGCTCCCGACCCAGTCCCCTCTCCCCTCTCCTTCGGCCTGCTCTCCCTTCTTCTCCTCCCTCTCGGGCCGCCGCACGGCCCAGCCGCTCGCTCGGCCTCCTTCCTCCCGCTGGGCCGCGCAGCTCGGCCCGGTCCGCGTGGCCCGAGCGTGGGGCGCGCCGTGCAAGTGCGCCGCACGCCCGCTCGAGAGAGCGGGCACTCTCTCTCTCTTCCCCGCGTCGTTCTCCGTCACCGTTTCTTCCTCTCTCTCTCTCTCCCTCCATCCCGTTTCGCCAGCGTCCGCCGCTCCCGGCCCCGTCGCCCTGCACGCGTTCCGCCAAGGGAGGGAGAGCGCGCGCCCTCCTCTCTCTCCCCGCGCGCCCTGCCTGAATCGGCAAGAGGGCCGCGCCCCTTTCTCCTCCCCTTTTTCTCCTTTCCCCCGACCGGCCGACGTCACCGTGCTGCCGCCGCTCGGCCGCTAGCGCGCCGGCCCTCCTCCCCCGCGCTCCACCACCTCTGCCCCTCTCCGCGAACCGCCTCCGCTCGAACTGACCTCGCCCTTTCTTTTTAAACCCTCCCCCTTGGCCGCCATTGCCGTCCGCCGCTGAGCTCCATCCCCTCCAACCCGCCGCGCCGTGCCGCCTGCGCTCTTGCCGTCCGCCGCCCCAACCAAGGACGCGAGGAGAGGACCCCGGCCCCGCCTCCTCCTCCTCTCCCTCGGCCCGGAGCCACGCCGATACCACTCCCCACGCCGTCGGCCTTCCCTGGCGAGCTCCCCCTCCTCCGCGGTAACCTCCTTCTCCCCCCTGTCTCCCCCTTTCTCCTCGGCTTAGGCACCTGGTAGCTCCGAAGAACCCGTCTCCCCGCTCTGCCGTGGACGCTGCCCTCTCCTCTGCCCCCTCCCCGCGCCGCCGTTGCCGCCGCCGCCTCGCGCCGTCGCCGGCCGCCATCGTGCCCCTGCGGTCCGATCCAAGCCATTGGCTTGCTTCCCCTCCTCCTCCTCTAGCCACCGGTGCCCGCATTCCCCTCCTTCTCGCCGCTGTTCGCCAGGACAAGCCGCTCGTCGTAGCGCCGCCGAGAGCCGTCCGCTCCCGGGTGGGCTCGTCCCTCTCTCCCCTTTCTCCTCCCCACCGGCCTCCGTGGCAGCCACGTAGGCCCCACGCGAGCGCCAACAGCCTCGCCTTCTCCGTGCGCCCGGTTCACGCGCACCGGGTCACTGCTGGGCGGGTCTCGCCCTAGCACCCGCTCGGTGTACCACGGTCCACTGATCCAGCCGTCCACGTGGGCCGCGGCTTGCTTAGGCCCACTCGGCCGCCTTCCTCCGGCCCATCGGCCTCCCTCCCCCGATCGGCCTCGGCCTTCGGCCGCTCGGCCCATCGGCCTCCCCACCCATCGGCCGCTCGGCCCATTGGCCTCCCTCGCTCGGCCCTGGGCCATTTCTTCGCGCGCTGGCCCATTAGTTCGGTCGCGCCGCGCTAATCCGTTGGGCCACGCCTAGCCGCCCAAAATAAAGTCCAATTCACGTCCCTCCTTTCTTTTTCTTTTTCAAGCGAATTAATAATTCCTTTTCCTTTAGACAGAAAATCATTTAATCTTCGAAAATTCATATCTTCTCAACTGTTCGTCCGATTGACTCCGTTTAACTTCTAAAATTCCTCAGAAATCGAGATCTATCCAATGGCACGCTTAGTGGTCCTTAATAGGGCTTCTTTTTATCGTTGTTTTGAGTCACCTCGTTTCGCGTGTAGTTTCAGAGGCTGAAGACCCGCAGTGCGCGGATTTCGAAGAAGAAGCTCAAGATCTCGAGCAAGGCAAGTCACCTTTGATCAATTGAACCTATAATTTTGAAATTAAGTATTTTGATTCCGCAACTATGCCTTCCTAGGATTACACTGGACACTTGGCCTCGGTTTGCAATATAGCTGGCAGGCCTTACCCAATTGCTGCATTTACCTTCTTTGATTATTGAACACCCTAATACCCCGTTGTCACCCTCAGGTGAGGTCTCGGTATTCAAACCCCGCGTACGAATACCGAGGCTCCCCTCAAATTTAAAAGTGATCAACTGGGTAAAACTGGAGTTTACAAAATGGTTGGAAAACCCGACACTTGGGTCGGTGCCTTGAAAATTTAAGTGAGTTTCCAAAACTCGCGGTGCGGGAGACGTGCTGGAGGTGCGGTCTTCCCATTCTCGCTCTAAGGACCAATTCCTTGGGAATTACATCTGAGCATATGTCAAGTACGACCACATGGGTGATATGGGACACCCCTGGCTGAGTACCTAGCTAGGCCAGAGAAATCTTGATGCCAAGGGACAAGTGGATTCGCCGGGGTAGTGTCGGGGAGGACCCCTGGGCTTCCTGGCACAATTTGGTCTGGGACCTAACCTGGTGTTTGTCCGTGGGACCCCTCCCGTTGGCATAAGATGACCCTGAGTCAGCTTTCGAAATGCCTTGTCGTGAAAGCCTCAAGGTCACCAGTCGTGGCTGTTCTGCACGGGCTGGGTGACCCGGGTTAGTAACGTCTTGTGGGTAAAGTGTACCCCCTCTGCAGAGGTTATTAACTGTTCGAACAGCCGTGCCCACGGTCATGGGCGGATGTGAGGTGATTCCTTAGCGTAGTTTTACTAATTACTTGGTGAACTGCTGTTGGTGTGAGATCGCTGTTCAGTGTTTGGCGTGTGGCTGTTGGTACAGCCGGTGTTGGTCAGCGATTGGCAGGGAGCCTCTCGCGTGTGGCTGTTGGTACAGCCGGTGTTGGTGAGCGATTGGCAGGGAGCCTCTCGCGTGTGGCTGTTGGTACAGCCGGTGTTGGTGAACGATTGGCAGGGAGCCTCTCGTGCCGGCAAGAATCAATCTATGCAATTTCACTGCTCCGACCGGATGAGACACACTCTCTCGTCCGTGTCGTTGAGAAGCACTCACTTAGTGGTTTCTGAAAGTCTCAAACTAAAATCGAACGCGAAAAATAACTAGCTCTCCTTCGAAGCTTGCATCAAACACTTAATTTCCTTGACTTGCTGAGTACTTCCATACTCACCCTTGCTCTATATAAATAACCCCCCCAGTTCTTGAAGACGAGGAGGTGGACCCTGCTGAAGAAGAGTTCTTCCAGGAGCAAGCAGACTTCGAGCTGTAGTAGGGTTTCGGCCTTTCCCCAAGGCTTTTCTTGTGGCTTAGGGCTAGTCTCCGCTTTCCGCTTCCGCCTTTTGTAATGCTGTTGTGAACTTGGGGTCTGTCCACAGTTCCAACCTTGATTGTAATTCTACTCTTAATAAAGAGACCGCTGTTGTCGTGATATTCTATCTTCCTGTTGTACCAGCTCTGTTTCCTGGGACTGGTAGTTGTTTTTCAACGACAACCAGGAGCATGCTGGAAACTTTAGATCCTCCTCTTCTTGTTCACTTCCATTTTCTTGGTCTTGGTGCTGTGGCGGCTTGTGGTTAAGAACAGGATGCTTTCTATGTGTGTTAATATCTATCTTCACCTGGTCAGGGACAAGGTCACCAATGAACTCGAGCTCCTTCAGTTTGGAGAGATTGTCGATGCCTGAGAGAGAATTCATCTTGGTGAAGGACCAGATGATCTTCTCAAGCATAGGAGCTGCTCCTTCGGTGAAGCTGATGTCGGTGATGGTAGGGCACTCAACAATAAGAAGGTCGAGCTTGGGAAACTCACCTTTGTTGAAGGTAAGCAGGCTATCATCATAAGAATTGCCCAAGAGAATTAGACAGCATATGCTTGGTCTTTTAGCGAAGATTTGTAGGTCAGCATGCTTCATCAAGGTAGAGCGAAGAGTCACCTTGGAAATTTTATTGGCATTTTCAAATGATGAAAGAAGTGGCTTGTTTCCCTTCAACTCGAGCTCCTTAAATTTTGGAAGGCTACTGACCCCAGGATGAGACATTATGTTGGCAAAGGAGTACAAGATGATCTTCTCAAGCTTTGGAGTTGCTCCATCTTCAAAGGTTATGTTTGTCTCAAAGCTCTTGCTGAAGCCCTCAGCAAGTAAGTACTTGAGATGTTGGAATTCATCCTTCTTGAAGGTGAGCATGTATTTCTCAAGAGTTTCTCCCCCTTCAGATAATGAAAGAAGGAACTTGTTTCTCTTCAATTCGAGCTCTTCCAGTTTTGGTAGGTCCCCGACCCCATGAAGAGACTCTATGTTAGTGAAGGACAATACAATCTTCTCGAGCCTTGGAGCTGCTCCTTTCTGAAATTTGATGCCTCTCATGTTGTTGCCCTCGACAAGAAAGTACTTGAGATTTTTGAATTTGTGCTCATTGAAGGTGAGTTTGCCATCTGTGTATCCCTTGTGTCTCAACCTAACATAGCATAAGTTGGGCAGATCACCGAGACCCTCCAGATTTTTCTGTTTCAATGAGGTGCAACTCAAAGTTACCTTGGCAAGCTTAGTAAAACGTTCAACAAATAATATAAGAAGCTGGCCCTTTTGCGTGGTACCCTGGAGGCACAGGCTCTCAAGAAGCTTAGGACGGTATTTCAGGCAATGGGAAATATACTCTGGTAAGTCTCCATTGGATGGAGTGCCCTCTCCTTTTGTACTGGGAAAAATAGTGATAGACAGAGACCGGAGGCACTCACATAGGTCGCTGATTGCTGTAAGCAAATTTTTGAGTATGCTGTCCTTGTCGTCGATAACCACACCAAGCTTCCTCAGCTGCCATAGCTTCCCAATGTCTTTCAACTCTATGCTAGTCCATGAAGCCTTGACATTGGAAAGTACCTCCATGCTAGACATTTTTTTTATCTTGTGAGGAATTTGGACGCTGGAGGATGATGGTGCCTGATTCCTGAATGAAATGTTGTTTTTAGCATTACTTGAACTGTTTGAATCAATACAGTCAGCCAGCAGACGCTTTAGCTTAAGGAGCAGGATATGTTTTGTTGCATACTCAGGCACCTCAGTTTGCGAAATATCCAGTACCTCCAGCTCATAGAGGTTGTTGATTTCACTAGGTAGCTGTGTAACATCTGTTCTCCTTAGGCTCAAATACTTGAGCAGTAAAATATTGTTGCAAATGTCCTTGAGGTAGTGCTGGTTCCTCTGGAAGCATTGACAACCTTCTAGATCTAACACCTTAAGCATTGACATTTGAGATGTTTCAGGGAGCTTTCTCAAGAACTTGTCTATTCTATCAGAGCCACGGAGTCGGATGTCATTGAAAATTGAGAAATGGCGAGCCAAATGACGTGACAGACGTGCCTCCACAATGTGTTGTTTCTTGGCAATTCTGGTAATAAACTCATGAACAAGATCGCCTACAATGCCGCTCTTTACCTTTCCTGCACCACCAATATCACTTGGATAGACAAGCCACATATCAATGAGTGTATCAAAACATCGTTCAGCATGATGCACTGCACTAGGCCAGTCTTCCTTAGTTATCAGCCCTTCTACAACCCAGCGCCCTACTATGGTTGACCGTCTGACAGGGTAACCTGGAGGGAAGATTGCTAGGTACAGGAAGCATGACTTGTATTCTTTACGGAGATCAGTGTAGGAGAACTTTATCATTTTCTTAGCATTGATGCTGTTAGGATTTACCCAAACGATCGGCGAGCGGGTGAGGAAGAACCAACACACAAACACACGCGAGTACTGTAATCAGACAACACGAGAGAGAGAGCAGAGTTTTGGCGCTGCGTAATCTGCCTATAGCTTTTCTGTTTTCTTATCTTATTTGTAGCAAAACAACCATGCAATATGCTACGCCCTAGGAAGCGCATCACTCCCGCGAATTTCTCGCGTCCATCCCCACGATCCGCAGCAGCGCACACGTCCCGTTGCTTTGGCCACGCGCTGGCTATTCTTGCGCCATGACCAGCTAAACAGACTAACCGAAAGAAAATAACATACAAGGATTACAAGAATTATTATCTAACAAATCTCCCCTTAAGCCTTGCATGGAGCTTGTACTTCGACAAGGCCAATTCGAGAACGCAGCTCAATGAACCTGTCTCGTCCGAGAGCCTTCATCAGCATGTCCGCCAATTGCCCGTCAGTGCCGATAAACTCGACCTTCACCCTGCCCTCCTCGATGCATTTTCTGATGTAATGGTATCGGGTGTCTATATGTTTACTGCGATCGTGGAAGACAAGATTCTTACTGAGCATGATTGCGGATTGGTTGTCAATCTTCAGCGTGACGGCGTCTGCCTCCTCTCCCCGGAGCTCGGCAAGAAGGCGCGCTAGCCACACACCTTGGCAGGCCGCCGTCGTGGCCGCTATGTACTCCGCCTCACAAGACGATAGTGCCACCACCTTCTGTTTTTGGGACTGCCAAGTGATCAGGTTCTCATCGAGGAAGAAGAAGACACCAGACGTGCTCTTGCGGGTGTCGAGATCGCCGGCGAGGTCGCTGTTGCTGTAGCCGACGAGATGAGCAGCTTCCTTCTTCCTCTTGTAGCAGCAGCCGTAGTTGATGGTGCCGGTGATATAACGCAGCACGCGCTTCATGGTCGCCAAGTGTTCGACAGTGGGCTTCTCCATGAATCTGCTCACGTAGCCCACTGCATATGCCAAATCCGGCCTTGAGTTCACAAGGTAACGCAACGATCCCATGATTCGGCGATAATCCGTGGCATCAACCGAAGGAGCAGTACTTGATTTACTCAACTTCAGTCGCGTCTCCATGGGAGTAAAGCTTGGATTACAGCCGATCATGCCAGCCACCTTGAGTATCTTCTATGCATAGGCGCTCTGGCACACCGTGATCCCTTCTTCAGTTTGATTCACCTCCAGGCTGAGATAATACTTCAACAGCCCGAGGTCGCTCATCTGAAAAGTGTTCTTCATTTCCTCCTTGAACTGCTTGAGTTCGCCGGTGTTGCCACCCGTGATGATGAGATCGTCAACGTACACGCCGACCACCAGTCGGTCCATGCCCGTGCCCCGCATGTACACAGCATGTTCAGAACTGCTGCGGTGGAAACCGAGCGTCAGCAAGGACGCGTCGAGCTTGGAGTACCAAGCTCGCGGCGCTTGTCGAAAACCGTAGAGCGCCTTGTCGAGGCGCAACACCTTGTGCTCTTGGCCGTCGATGACGAATCCCGGCGGCTGCACGACATACACCTCCTCGAGGAGCTTACCATTCAAGAACGCGGATTTCACGTCCATGTGGTGCACGGCCCAGCCCTCGCACGCAGCATGTGCCAGCAGCAAGCGCACGGACTCCAACCGCGCCACCGGAGCAAAAACTTCGTCGAAGTCGATGCCCTAGCGCTGCACATATCCCTTGGCGACGAGGCGTGCCTTGTGCTTGGTGATGTTGCCGGCGGCGTCCTTCTTAGTCTTGAAGACCCACTTGAGGCCGATCGGACGTTGCCGGGGAGGAGGATCAACGAGCCGCCACGTCTTGTTCGCCTCGATCGACGCCATCTCCTCGTTCATCGCCTGACGCCAGCACGCCTGCTGCTCTGCGTCGGCGAACGACGCTGGCTCGTCGGCAGTGGCCACGAGCAGTTCTTCTGACATCTCGCGAGTGGTCAACCCTGGTGGTGATGACGGGACAAGATGTCGTCGATGAGCCGAAACCGTAGTGGCGCGTCATCGTCGTGTTCAGCGTCCATGTCCTTCTCGTTGAATGGCGGTGGAGACACGAACCTGACCCGCGAAGTCGCGGACGAAGGTGAACTCGACGTGGGTGTGCGCGAGGACGGAGCTGACGCAGGCGTGTGCAGGGACGCGGGTGACACCGGCGGGTGGCTGGTGTTCACCGGCTCTTGGCGCGTGGCGTTCTCCACCTGCGGATGACGCACGACGGTGTACTCGACGGTGAAGTCGATGTCGATGTCTGCGTCAGTGACGTCCTCGCCGCTCCAGTTCCACTGCGCCTCCTCGTCCAACACCACATCGCGGGAGACATGGACGCGTCGCGTCGTCGGGTCGTAGACGCGGTAAGCTTTCGACCCAGGCTCATATCCGACGAAGATCATCGGCCGGCTGCGATCATCCAGCTTTTTCACGTTCAGGGTCATTACCTTCACGTGTGCAACACACCCGAAAGTGCGCAGGTGGTGGACGGCCGGCGGGACGCCATTCCAGAGCTCGTACGGGGTCTTGCCCCCGATGCTCTTCGACGAGCTACGGTTCAGCAGGTACACGGCGGTGTTCACCGCCTCCCCCCAGAACATGCCCGGGAGGCCCTTCGCCTTCAACATGCTCCGCGCCATGCCCACCACGGACTGATTCCGCCGCTCGACGACGCCATTCTGTTGCGGCGAGTACGGCGCTGTCAGCTCATGCCGCACCCCGAGTTCTTCACAATACTCGGCAAAGTGCTTGGCCGTGAACTCTCCCCCGCGATCAGTGCGGAGAGCTAGCAATTCATGGCCGCTCTTCCGTTCAGCCGCCGCCTGGACACGCTTGATGGCTGCTGGAGCACCATCCTTGGTGGCGAGGAGCACTAGCCACATGTAGCGGCTATAATCGTCGACGAGGAGGAGGAAGTAGCGGTTCCCGCTCGGTGTCGCCGGCGTGACCGGCCCACAGAGATCGCCATGGACCAGTGCGAGCGGCTCGGTGGAGCGGTGTAGCGCCTGGTGCGGGAAAGGTGCTCGACGATGTTTTCCCGCGAGACAAGCCTCGCACACTTGATGAACCTGCGACAGCACTGGCAAACCACGTACCAGTTCATCACGCCCCATCTTGCGCAATGCCGTGAAGTTGATGTGGCCGAAACGTGCGTGCCACCGCCCTGCGTCCTCTCCAGCGCGAGCTACCAAGCACACCGGACGAGCGAGGTCGATGTCCAAGACGTAGAGACGGTCGGGGCTGCGCTTGATCTGGACTAGCAGGCGTCGTTGCTCGTCCCAGATGCGCATGACGCCATCTTCAGCCAGCACCTTGAAGCCGGTCTCGTCTAATTGCCCGACGCTGATGATGTTGGCGGCGAGGCGCGGGAGATAGTACGTGTTGTGGAGCATGCGATGTTCACTGTTTTTACACGCGAACATCACTGTCCCTCGGCCGCCGATGCGCATGATCGAGCCGTCCCCGAGCTGCACGTTGCCGGTGATCTTGGAGTCGATGTCGAAGAAGGCAGATCGCAACCCTGTTATGTGATTGGACGCGCCGGAGTCGAGAATCCAGCGCGTGTGGTCGTGGTCCGCTGCGTCGTCCAGCGCGGCGTACACCTTCTTCTCCTCCAGCTCGACGTGGTCGTGGCCTGGCGCGGATTGGTACGGCGGCGGCGCGTGCTCCTGCGCGACCTCATCGACACAGCCCCAGGTCATGAGCATGAGCATGGGCTCGTCGTCCTCCTGGGCCACGTGGGCCTGCTCCTCCCGCTTGGGCTTGCTCTTGCAGTCCTTGGCCCACTGGCCAAGTTTACCGCAGTTGCGGCACTTGTCGGTCCTGCGGGCCGGCCCAGTGCCAGCGTTGTCCGTGTTCCCAGTACCGCCGCCGCCGCCGCCGCCGCCGGTCGTCCTTGTCCGCCGCGACGCTTGCCGCGGCCATTGCCACCACCACTGTTCCTGCGCTCCTGCTCCTTCTTCTTGTGGCGTTCCAGCCATTCCTCCTCAGTGAGGAATAGCTTACCACCGGCACTTGGCGAGGACGACGACGCGCTCTGGCCGGAGTCCTCGGCAGCCCTAAGACGGCCGGTGACCTCTTCCAGCGACAGGGTGGAAATGTCGAGTAGTGTTTCAATGGAAAGAATGAGTTGGGAGAACCTGGGTCGCGTGACGCGAAGATACTTCTTGACGACCTTGTCATCCGGCTCGGGGTCGCCCAAGGTCACCAGCTGCGTGACGATGGTGTTCAACCGCATGGCGAAATCCTGCACCGACTCGCCGTCGCGGAACGCCAGCGCCTCGTACTCCGAACGCAGCTTCTGTGTGCTCGCCTTGCGAATGCGGTCGTTGCCGACGCGTAGAGTCCTGATGCACTTCCATGCCGTCTTGGCCGTCACCTTGGTCGCCAACATCGAGATCATCTCGGCGGGGACGGCACTGCAGATGGCGTCCAACTCCATCCTGTCTTCATGGAGCTCGATCCCGGCCCCTCCTGGATCGACGGTGCCCCACAAGCAACGAGCTTGGAGCTTATTCTTCATCAGGAGGGACCATTCGTTGTAGTTCGTCTTCGTGAGCACCGGATAGTTTGCCGAGCCTCCCGCCTCCTTGACCACGTGGTGTATAACCAGCCCGCGGTCATTCCCGCCGCTGCCCGAGGCGCGGCGGCCGGAATCTCCTGGAGTGCGCTGCGTCGGCGACGACGAGCGACGGCAAGGCATGAGAACCGATTCGAGAGCACGATCATGATTCCACACCCTGAACCTCGCTCTGATACCAAATGTTAGGATTTACCCAAACGATCGGCGAGCGGGCGAGGAAGAACCAACACACGAACACACGCGAGTACTGTAATCAGATCACGAGAGAGAGAGCAGAGTTTTGGCGCTGCGTAATCTGCCTACAGCTTTTCTGTTTTCTTATCTTATTTGTAGCAAAACAACCATGCAATATGCTATGCCCTAGGAAGCGCATCACTCCCGCGAATTTCTCGCGTCCCTCCCCACGATCCGCAGCAGCGCGCACGTCCCGTTGCTTTGGCCACGCGCAGGCTATTCTTGCGCCATGACCAACTAAACAGACTAACCGAAAGAAAATAACATACAAGGATTACAAGGATTATGATCTAACAGATGCCCAGTGATTTATTTGAATCCAGGGAATCAAGCAACTTGCGTAGATCTTCTTTGCTCCTGTTGGGATTGGCGTAGAGGGCATGAGCGAAGATCTTCATGCAGAATTCGCTTGGATAACACTTGTCCAAGATGTCGCGGAAAATCTGGTTTACATCTTTATTCACCCTCTTCCTTGTAAGCTTGAGCAAAGTATCATAGTACAAGCCAGCAATAGAATTGGTTATAGGCTCCTGCTGTGGACAGCAAATTTCTTTGGCCTTCTGAATGTTCGGGGTGGTCACAACCATTGCACTGCCGGAGCTTGACAGCTGATGCAAAGCATTTCTGATCTCCCTCCACTGGGATGCATAATCTTTATCATCTTCAATGATAATCATGGTCTTTTTACCACCCAAAAGTGTTTTGATCTTTGGATTGTCACCTGCTCCATAATTTTTCCTGTGAGTTGTTTGATCTTTTGCTTGGTTTCTTTGATAGCATTGGCATATTCATCCCCACCTGGTTTATGTATGCCTGGCTCCCCCTTGAACGATCTATCTGCTCTGGGAAGATGGGGAGGAGGCTGGTGATGTAGACCCTGTAGGACTTGTTGCTTAACCTTGTGGATGATTTCTTCGATCTGATCCTTGCCCAACGTTGTTGTAGTAGTACTAATAGTAGTAGGCGGCCGAGGAGTCGCAGTAGTAGCTTCATTATTAATCTTGGACTTGATTTTTCCAATGTTTTCCTTGGTTTTGTTGGCAGCAACAGCATGTTTATCCTGAGCTACTGGTGCCTTGTTTTCCTTTGTTTCATCCTTGGCTGCTGGCGGCTTGTTTTCCTTGGCTTCAATGGCAGCAGTAGCATGCTCATCCTAAACTGAGGTTTAGGTTTCGTTACTCCGTTCTCCTCAAGAGATTTGTCAGCTTCTGGTAACTGCTGCTGTAGCTCCTGCAGGATGCATTGCAGGATGTCTTGTTTAGCCTTGTCAATGATTTGTTCTATCTGAACTTTCTCCAATGTAGCAGCAGTAGTCGCTGCAGCGGCGGTGGCGGCGGCTGCAGCGGCAGCAGCAGCAACAACATGGCTACTACTATCACTACTGACAGCAGTAGTACCTTCCTGGACCTTGTGGGGTTTGCTGGTTGCAAGGGGGAACACCTCGCGCAGGATGGATTCATATTTGGCTTGATCAAAATGAATTGGGAACTCGGTTTTGCCTGATTCGATATGCCTCTTAAGCTTATTGGCCGTCTCGGGGAATATGTTTTGTTCGTCCAATGGTTGGTTAGTCCCCAATATTGCAACATTTGACACGGCATAAGGCTGCAGTGCTCTGAAGAGTATGCCCACTGGCTTGGTCTTGGAGATACTATGTAACGCCCGTTTTGTCATGGCGTTAGCGGAAAAACCTAATTCCTAAAAACTCTATTTGCAAAAATTTTGCTCTTCGGTCGTGTCTTGTCGTGTGCCTTGGTCTCGTGTTTCCCCTCTCAGCTTAATCCCGGAGAAAATCACGAAATCGGATTTCGAATCCGAACCCTAATCCTTCCCTCTCCCTCTCTGCCAAAAGTCTGTTTTGCCTCCCCCTCTCCCGGGCCGGCTTCCCACTCGGCCTGCCCCCTTTTTCCCTCTCCTTCTCGGGCCGCCGCCCGTCCCAGTCGCGCCTCTCCCTCCTTCCCTCGGCCTCCTTCCCTTTCGGGCCACTCGCTCGGCCCACCCCCCTTCCTCCTCCCGCTGGGCCGCGCTCGCACGCCCTGCGCTGGAGAGATCCCCCCTGCTCTCTCTCTCCCTCGCCCGTTTCTTTTTCTCTCTCACTTCGTTTCGACAGCTGCGCCCAGCCACGCCCCGCCCCTCAGCGCCGCTGGTCCCACGTCCACTGTCACACCCCGATTTTCGATCGGGATTAAAAATTACCTAATAATACATTTTCCAGAAATTAAATAAAAATTTAAAGCAATTTAAACAAGTGAAATAGCAAGGAAATTAAAATTTCCTTTAAAAATCATGGGCGGAAATATTTTTGTAATATTCGCCGTGCCCTAAAATACTCTCCAAAATTTTTTGTGAATTTTTGGAGCTAAAGAAATAATTTTAAAGTCACAAAGTTCATTTAACTGATTAAATTAATTGAAAAACAAATTAAAAGTGTCCCCTTTTTGTTTTGGGCCGTTTCCGGCCCAAAACCGTCCTCTCTCTCTCTCCCGCGGCCCACGCGGCCTCTTCCCTCTCCGGCCCAGCGACCCGAGCCGCCGCGCCTCTTCCCTCCTCGGCCCAAGGCGGCCCAAGGCCGCCCCCGCCGCCTCCGCGTCCCTCCCCTTCCCGGGCCGGCCCGAGGCCGTGGCCCAAAGGCCGCCCGGAAGTCCGCCGCGCTCTCCCCCGCGTCACCCGGTCGCCGACGGGTGGGGCCCGCGGCCGAGCCGTCCCCAACTCGGCCGGCCGCCGCCGCGCTCGCGCCGCCGCAAACCCCGGCGGGTTTTCCGCCGCGCCGCCAACCCTAATCGGCCCCCTTATTTATTTCCACCCCCCGAGGCCTCCTCCTCGTTTTCCCCGCCGCCGCCGCCCCCAAAACCCTAACCCTAGCGCCGCTCCGCCGCCGCCGTTTTCCGCCGCCGTCTTCGCCGCCGGTAAGCGCCGCCGCCTTTTCCTTCTCCCCTCTCCCGGCCGCGCCGCTCGCTGCCGTGCGCGCCTCCCGCGCCGCCGTCGCCCGTGCGCTCCCGCACCGCCCCGCTGCCGCTCGTGCGCCGCCTCCCGCGCGCCGCCGCGCCGCCGCCTCCCGCGCCGAAACCCTAGCGCCGCCGCGCGCCATGGCCGGCTCGGCCGAGCCCGAGCCCGGCCGCTCGGCCGCCCGCGCGTCTCAGCCGTCGGATCGGCCACTCGGGCCGATCCCGGCCGCCCGCTCCCGCCCCGCGTGGCCGCCACGTGGGCGCCGCGTGGCTGCCGCGTCGGCGCCACGTGTGCGCCACGTGGAGCGCAGCCGCCGCCGCCGCGGCTGACGTCAGCCCTAGCCGCTGACGTCAGCCCTAGCCTCCCGCCTCGGCCTAGAGGCCGGCTTTTTCCTTCCGGGCCGGCCCACCGCTCCTCCGGCCCAGCGGCCGTCGGGCCGATTGGCCCATCTCCCCGCAAAAGTCTATTTTGCGTCCCTCTCCCTTTTTCTCAGGCCGGCCCATCACCCCGTTCGGCCCGATTGGCCCACCTCCTCGTAAAAGTCCAATCTTGGTCCCTCGTCTCTTTGGGCCGCCGGCCTATTATCCCTTCTCCACACAAAAGTCTACTTTTCGTCCCTCGGCCCTTTTAACTTTTTCCCGAGAAAATCCAGCTCATCTCCTCAAGTCCAGTTTACCTCCCTCTCAGCCTAATTTTCCCCTTTCCCCTGCAAAGTCCATTCCACCTCCTTTTTCTCTCCTGTTCGCCGACACTTGTGTCGCCAACACGTGGGCCCCTTTGTTTACTCCAATCCACACCCAGACCACGTGGCCGCCCGCGGCTTCGCCACGTTGGCGTCCACGTCGGCGCTACCTTCTCCCTTTCGTCCGCCGTGGTCGCCACGTCGGTGCCACGTGGTGCTTTTCCACCGTGGACTGTCCGCCCTTGACCCGTTGACACGTGGGACCCGCCGTTCCGGCGCCGTATTCCCTTTGATGATGTCAGCGTAGTCCTTTCCTTTGCAAAATTAATTAATAATTGCGCAATAAATCGATTTAATTTCCAGAAATTCATTTAAATGGCTCAAAACTTCTAAAATTCATATCTAATTCATACGAACTCCAAATTGAGCCATTCAACTTGCAAAATTCATCTAAAATTGAGCTCTACATGTTTGTTTACTTTTTATGTACTGTTTACTTGGTTTTTATTAGAGTTTTTCCTCGTTTTGCGTGCCAGCGTGTAGATTCCGTCGTTTCGGAAGTTCGCGTTCGCGAGGAAAAGAGTTCGGAAGATTGTTTGAAGAAGCAAGGCAAGTCACACATTCCCCTTGAGCATGTTGTACCTATTTTACGAAATGTTTTACGTTTGCAAATAAAGTGCATGTTTTGCTAATTACATGGGAATAGGGTTTACCTATCCGTTCGCTTGAACCATGTTTACTTGTTTACCTTCCTTTGTTAACTTTGGGGGATAATTTGACTAGCTTAGTCACTTTATTGACTTTGCTAGAATTATATATGCTTAGCCATGCTTAATTACCACTAGCTCATTTAATGGGATAATTACACCTTTACTTTTAGCTTCTAGTTGAGCTGTGAGCTCGAAACATCTGACCATGTTTCATTGGTCGTAATTATCCAACTAAAATATGACTTAATGGTGGGCTGTGGGTGCATGGTTTTGCTGGTCGCACCCATGGCAATTAAGGACCGGTTCATGGGAAACCCTGGAAGAATAACAGTGCTTACCACAAGCAAGAATGGGCAACTGCTGGACTGGTAGTGTAACTTTCCTCTAGCCGACGTACATGGTTAGGGTGAGCGTGATGGAGTTTGGATGGGCCCGGCGAGGGTCTATGCGGCTACTGGATTCACCAAGGCTCGAGGGGGGGCTGCCCACTGCCTTTTGAGGGGTGGGGGCGAAACCCGAGGTGGTACGATTGGTTAGAGGGGGTTATGCGAAAGGTCTTGTCACGATTTCCCCCTTTGCAGTATCGTGGTGATACTTCGGGGCATGGTAACATGTGTGGAATCGTGTCTTGTGGGTACAGTTGCGCACCTCTGATCAGAGTAAAACTATTCGAATAGCCGTGCCCGCGGTTATGGGCGATCGACCAGATTCACCGTGATTAGTCCCACATGTTTAATTAATTTGACTTAATGAACTGGTGTAGTTCAGGTGGAATGGTTGGGCCTGTTCAACGTGGTTGTAGCGTTGTTCAGTGGAGATTTAATATTGCTTTAATTAAACAACTGTTTTACTGTTTTAAAATATAAAGGTTTTCAACCGCTTTTCTGCAAAGAGCCAAAGCCTCCCTTTGTCTTCCCCTGTGCATGTTTGCATCGTTGGTGTGGCTTGTTGAGTACGGTGGTTGTACTCAATCTTGCTATTTTTCCCCTTTTTCAGAAGTTTAGTACTTCTGAGTTGAAGATGAAGTTAGAGGACCAAGGCTCAGACCCCAGTTGAGTTTGCCTGTGGAGTGGAGCTGAAGCCCCGCTAGGATCGTCTCTTTCCGCTGCTGTTTTCTTTTTGGTGTGAGGACTAAGTGCCTCTGTTGTAAGTATTTATCGCTTTATTTACGTTTGGATCTGTTTATTGATTTGTCGTTTTGTGTACCCTGGTTGATGCCTGGACAGGGACTTAATACACAAAATGGTCTGGAAATTTGGGAAAATTTCCGGGCGTGACAAGTTGGTATCAGAGCCATCTTGACTGTAGGTCAAGCCAAATGGTCAAACCCCTAAGGACAAGTTTTGCGAAAACCTTATCTGCGAAAATGTCTCTTCTCTCCCTCAGGAGTTCTTTGCAAAAATGTTTATCAAATTTCTCTCCTTTCCTCTCCAACTCTCTAGCTGTTAAGCCTGGAGCACAAACTAAAAGCTTCGCAAAAGACAAGCCAAGAGTCGAGCTTCAAGCCAGAAGGGCAAGTTGAGCTGTCCCAGGTCGGCGTCTCTCGAGTTCGAGCGAAGTTTTCTTCGGAGCTTACCTAAACCCAATCCTTCCCAGAAGAGTAGTATCGGTAGTCGTTAGATCGTGTGTTGTTTGCTGTGTGCAGGTGTATGGTTTTACATCATTGGTGGGGATGTGACCATACTAGGTTGTTTGCCTAATCAACTTGAACAGTAAAAGTGTACTCACATCAGATCAGTAGCTGAGTGGGTTAAGGTCTTGCCTTTAGTTCAACCATTCTCACTTCCCTCCTCTACCTGCAACAGATGGTCAACGTCAGAGACAATGGCAGTGGATCAGGATCGCAAGAGTTTCATGGAGTAATCCCAAGCAACCCCATGGACATTTCGCCTCCACCGTTCGGGGACCCAACCCTAGCACAAGTGGTGGCTAACCAGACGCAAATACTGGCTATGATGATGCAGCAGATGCAACGACAGTATCCGCAACAACAGATGCAAGCTCCGATACAAGCCCAGAGTCTGAATCAGAGCCAAAGTCAGTATTTTCCAATACAAGCACCTACGCCTCCTACCGATATACTGCTAAGATCCCACCAGACGAATGCACCTCCATCACTCTCATACCGGAGAGAAGCTAATGTTAGCTGTGAGGATTGTGAGGAACAAGGTCATCGTGCGATAAATTGTCCCTGGAACGTGTATACCAGGACACCAATTGACGATAAAGCACAATGCCCCAGAGAAGAGAAACGTTCAAGTCAACTTGCCTACAGGAACTATGGTGCGCCATTATCAAACTCTAAGAAGAGGAAAACATTAGTATGGAAGATGGACGATGGTAGGAACTTGACCATCACTGGTTCAGAATTTACTCCAGAAGATGCGGTAAAGATACCTAGGCGTCTAAGAGGAAATACTTTTCATGGTGCCCGTCAGCTAACTCAACACCTTAGGCTGTATGGTCTGCCTAAGCCCGGTACGGATGGATTCGAAGAAGTGTCCTCTGATGATGATGATGAAGATGATGGTGAGATCCTTAAAGGTGAAAAAGAAATGGAGTTCAAAGCATGTACTAGATGCGGAGAAATTGGACATATTACTAACGCATGTTCCTACAGTTGTCCCTGTGGTGAAGAAACCCACTCGCCAGATGAATGCCCTACAAGGAAGATCACATGTTTCTTGTGTGAGGGAATAGATCATGTGCCTAAGAACTGCCAACTGGATGTGATCCCAGCTAAGATCAAGGAAGATCAAAGGACGCCCCTCCAACCTGTTCGTCAATCTATGACAGTCGCGAGCAACATCACCGCCCCTGATCTCCAATCAACTCCAATTCCGGTTGAGACTATTAGCAGTAGCAGGAGTGCTACCAACAAGGTTCACGAGTCTCCACTCACCCCTGTCCCAGTTGCGAGTGTGCAGATCCAAGAGGATAAGCAGTGTGATCAACCCAGAGTAAACTGTTACAACTGCCTTCAGCTAGGACATTACCTTAATAAATGTCCATTCCCGAGACCAAAGAAAATAGTCCATCGTTGTTTTAACTGTGGAGATACAAGCCATTTATCCGATGGTTGTTCAATGCCAAAACGTCAATACCTTCAAGGTACCGGTCCCGTCTGCGACACCCTAACTTCCCCAATTGCCTCGGCCTCGGCACAGCAGGGTCAAATCCAGCGAAAGAATACTAAAAAGAAAAGTGAAACCAACCGTCACCTGGATGTGCGACTCCCACCACGGCGAATCATTGTTAAGGCTACCAATGGGAAGTCTCCAGTTTCATCGACAATCGTCCCAAAGCTACAAAGCCAGTCACAGCAAAGCAAGCAATGCCAGGACAATGACAACCTGCTCCAACCGCAAGAAGATGGAACAATCCGTACACAGTAACCTCAGCAAGAGTCCCCAGTACCAGTTCGCGTGGCTGATAACAAACCAAGCAATGCACCCCGTGTTGCTCCGATCCCGATGGCCATCAACCAATTGCAGATTGGCGACATCTCACGCAAGGAGGTCCTACCAACCGCAGCTACCAAGAAGGTTGTCATTTTCCCAAGGAATGTCTGCAAGAAAAGCAGTGTTACCGTTGAAACACTAGATAGTAAGCGAGGACAGATCAAGACAAACCGGCCTGAATCACAGGAATGAAGACAGCACCACCCAAGTCATGCCACGGTTTACAAGTGTTTGTTCTTCAAGTGTTTTTCCTTGTACGAAGAAACTTCATCACAGTTATGTAATAAAAGAAGGATTATCGAATAAGGGTTATGTCAGGCAGTTTTTCCCTTTTCGAATGGCTCATCTCGTTTACCCAAAAGGTGGATTCACTTGTGTACCTGTCAATGTCATGAGGTACCCAGAAGTCTTGTGGTAGTCAGGTAATAAGAAGGGAATATTGAGTAATTCAATCCGCGTTTGAATTGTCAAGATGAATTATGACAGGTGAAGATGTGCATCTAACAACGTCACTAAGAAACCTAGAGTTTCTTTTACCAGCTCATTACAATGTGGTCAGACCCTCAAGACGTAATCGCTAGCCGGGAAAAGAAAATAATCAATCCAGGAAATGACAAGTCGGTCAAGTTGGTCAGACCATAGTAACACTCGACATGATGAGGCCTTTTCGAATGAGAAGAATGATGAAATATTTGGAAGTGATAAGTTGACAAGTTGGCGTCAGAGAAAAATATCCATCCTCTCAATCTTAGAGGTCCCCAAGAGAACAGTAGATGCAACTGCACCCTAGCGGTGAATAAGGATCAATAATGGTTACCTTCAGTTCAAGACAACCGTTGCAGTTTTCGAAAACTGTCCCAATGTTTCTAGGAAGACGACAAGGAATTTTTTCGCTACCTCTGCTTAAAGTAAGAGAATGCAGATGTCGAGCCAAAGGAAAAAGAAATACATCACCAACAAAATAGGTGGCAGAGAAACTCGCTGGATAGATCGTCTCTACTCAAGGTTGAAAGTGAACTTGCGCGATCCGAAAAACAGAAACCCTTGGTAACATCAACGTCAGTTCCAAAGTTTTAGGAACAACCCCATCGGTTTCAAGTCAACGAAGTCGATTCTCAGCTCATCAAAAATTGTAAACGTCAACTACGCAGTCCAAAGTAAGATTTATGAATAACTGCAACCCAGATCAGGGTCAGAGCAGACAGAACCAACCAGTGCAGTATTGGCAAAGAAACGGAACATCGAGCTGGATGCCAACAGGGTCAGTCGCTCAAGATGGGTTAATCAATCAGCTAGGTCAAAGTCAGAAAGAAGCCGCGGAAGTCTGCAAGCCAGTCCAACCCTGCCCTCGCTAGCTTTCTTTCTAGCCATCCCCGAATCTCGGGACGAGATTCCTGTAAGGGGGGTAGATTTGTCACACCCCGATTTTCGATCGGGATTAAAAATTACCTAATAATACATTTTCCAGAAATTAAATAAAAATTTAAAGCATTTTAAACAAGTGAAATAGCAAGGAAATTAAAATTTCCTTTAAAAATCATGGGCGGAAATATTTTTTTAATATTCGCCGTGCCCTAAAATACTCTCCAAAATTTTTTGTGAATTTTTGGAGCTAAAGAAATAATTTTAAAGTCACAAAGTTCATTTAACTGATTAAATTAATTGAAAAACAAATTAAAAGTGTCCCCTTTTTGTTTTGGGCCGTTTCCGGCCCAAAACCGTCCTATCTCTCTCTCCCGCGGCCCACGCGGCCTCTTCCCTCTCCGGCCCAGCGACCCGAGCCGCCGCGCCTCTTCCCTCCTCGGCCCAAGGCGGCCCAAGGCCGCACCCCGCCGCCTCCGCGTCCCTCCCCTTCCCGGGCCAGCCCGAGGCCGTGGCCCAAAGGCCGCCCGGAAGTCCGCCGCGCCTCCCCCGCGTCACCCGGTCGCCGACGAGTGGGGCCCGCGGCCGAGCCGTCCCCAACTCGGCCGGCCGCCGCCGCGCTCGCGCCGCCGCAAACCCCGGCGGGTTTTCCGCCGCGCCGCCAACCCTAATCGGCCCCCTTATTTATTTCCACCCCCCGAGGCCTCCTCCTCGTTTTCCCCCGCCGCCGCCGCCCCCAAAACCCTAACCCTAGCGCCGCTCCGCTGCCGCCGTTTTCCGCCGCCGTCTTCGCCGCCGGTAAGCGCCGCCGCCTTTTCCTTCTCCCCTCTCCCGGCCGCGCCGCCCGCTGCCGTGCGCGCCTCCCGCGCCGCCGTCGCCCGTGCACTCCCGCACCGTCCCGCGCGCCGCCGCCTCCCGCGCCGAACCCTAGCGCCGCCGCGCGCCATGGCCGGCTCGGCCGAGCCCGAGCCCGGCCGCTCGGCCGCCCGCGCGTCTCAGCCGTCGGATCGGCCACTCGGGCCGATCCCGGCCGCCCGCTCCCGCCCCGCGTGGCCGCCACGTGGGAGCCGCGTGGCTGCCGCGTCGGCGCCACGTGTGCGCCACGTGGAGCGTAGCCGCCGCCGCCGCGGCTGACGTCAGCCCTAGCCGCTGACGTCAGCCCTAGCCGTCCGCCCGGGCCGTAGAGGCCGTTCCGGGCCGGCCCACCTCCCTCTCGGCCCAGCAGTCCTTTGGGCCAACCCTCTCCCTTCTCGCGAAAAGTCTGTTTCGCGTCCCTCCTCCCTTCTTGGGCTGTCGGCCCGATTGGCGACGCCCATCGCGAGAAGTCTACTTTTCGTCCCTCGGCCCTTTTAACTTTTTCCCGAGAAAGTCCAGCTCATCTTCTCAAGTCCAGTTTACCTCCCTCTCAGCCTAATTTTCCCCCTTTCCCCTGCAAAGTCCATTCCGCCTCCTTTTTCTCTCCTGTTCGCCGACGCTTGTGTCGCCAACACGTGGGCCCCTTTGTTTACTCCAATCCACACCCAGACCACGTGGCCGCCCGCGGCTTCGCCACGTTGGCGTCCACGTCGGCGCTACCTTCTCCCTTTCGTCCGCAGTGGTCGCCACGTCGGTGCCACGTGGTGCTTTTCCACCGTGGACTGTCCGCCCTTGACCCGTTGACACATGGGACCCGCCGTTCCGGCGTCGTTTCCCTTTGATGATGTCAGCGTAGTCCTTTCCTTTGCAAAATTAATTAATAATTGCGCAATAAATCGATTTAATTTCCAGAAATTCATTTAAATGGCTCAAAACTTCTAAAATTCATATCTAATTCATACGAACTCCAAATTGAGCCATTCAACTTGCAAAATTCATCTAAAATTGAAGTCTACATGTTTGTTTACTTTTTATGTGCTGTTTACTTGGTTTTTATTAGAGTTTTTCCTCGTTTTGCGTGCCAGCGTGTAGATTCCGTCGTTTCGGGAGTTCGCGTTCGCGAGGAAAGAGTTCGGAAGATTGTTTGAAGAAGCAAGGCAAGTCACACATTTCCCCTTGAGCATGTTGTACCTATTTTACGAAATGTTTTACGTTTGCAAATAAAGTGCATGTTTTGCTAATTACATGGGAATAGGGTTTACCTATCCGTTCGCTTGTGCCATGTTTACTTGTTAACCGTCCTTTGTTAACCTTGGGTGATAATCTGACTAGCGTGAGTCACTTATGTTGACTTTGCTAGAATTATAT
>BDMV01000011.1:33418348-33505710 GCA_008326285.1 Oryza officinalis | reverse complement strand
TGGCTGCCGGATTCACCAAGGCACGAGGGGGGGCTGCCCACTGCCTTTTGAGGGGTGGGGGCGAAACCTGCGGTGTGGTGCGCTTGGTTAGGAGGGGTTATGCGAAAGGTCTTGTCACGATTTCCCCCTTTGCAGTATCGTGGTGATACTTCGGGGCATGGTAACATGTGTGGAATCGTGTCTTGTGGGTACAGTTGCGCACCTCTGATCAGAGTAAAACTATTCGAATAGCCGTGCCCGCGGTTATGGGCGATCGACCAGATTCACTGTGATTAGTCCCACATGTTTAATTAATTTGACTTAATGAACTGGTGTAGTTCAGGTGGAATGGTTGGGCCTGTTCAACGTGGTTGTAGCGTTGTTCAGTGGAGGTTTAATATTGCCTTAATTAAACAACTGTTTTACTGTTTTAAAATGTAAAGGTTTTCAACCGCTTTTCTGCAAATAGCCACAAGCCTCCCTTTGTCTCCCCTGTGCATGTCTGCATCATTGGTGTGGCTTGTTGAGTACGGTGGTTGTACTCAATCTTGCTATTTTTCCCCTTTTTCAGAAGTTTAGTACTTCTGAGTTGAAGATGAAGTTAGAGGACCAAGGCTCAGACCCCAGTTGAGTTTGCCTGTGGAGTGGAGCTGAAGCCCCGCTAGGATCGTCTCTTTCCGCTGCTGTTTTCTTTTTGGTGTGAGGACTAAGTGCCTCTGTTGTAAGTATTTATCGTTTTATTTACGTTTGGATCTGTTTATTGATTTGTCGTTTTGTGTACCCTGGTTGATGCCTGGACAGGGACTTAATACACAAAATGGTCTGGAAATTTGGGAAAATTTCCGGGCGTGACATCCACCGCCGCCGTCACCCGGGGTCCCCTCTGCACTACTGCCCCCGCGCCGCGCCAAGCGCCGGCGTTACTCCCGGCCGCGCCGCTCGCACGCGCGCGTGCCGCCTCGGGGGAGAGCGCGCTCTCTGCCCCTCTCCCCGTGTGCCCCTGCCCATTTTGGCAAGGGGGCTGCACCCCTTTCTCCCTCTCTCCTTTTCTTTTTCCCGACCGCCGTCGACGTCACCTGGCAGCTGCCGTTCGGCTGCTAGCGCGTGCCAGTCCCCTCACCGACCTCGCCCCCCAACCGCCTCTCCGCCCAACCACCTTTGCGCCCCTTTTAAACCCGTGTTGTGGACCCCCGTTTTTGCAACAGGAATCACTCGTGTTCATAGTACCATTTCCCTGGATCAAGTAGTCTAGTACCCATGATTACATTGCCGAATTATAAAGAGTGCATACACAATCGTCTTACGCAAATTATTACAATAATAGGCCCGAAGGCAATAGTCTAGAACAGGGGACCAACTGGTCCGGAATACAAGCAAAAGCAGAGTTTAGATAAGGCAGCGGAACATTAGGCAGCGGCACGCCATTGCCACAGGCAACGACCGGGACTAAGACCTATTGCGCAGCATCGTCTTCCGTACCCTCCTGGTAGTACTCGTACGGGTCTTCGGGAACTTCTTCGCCCACATCTAAATGTTTTGTTTATAGCAAGGGTGAGTACCAACCGTACTCAGCAAGCCACCACAGCAACGATGCACATGATAGGGGGATAACAAAGAATGGCTGTGGTTCTTTTGCGTAAAGCAAGTTTTGCAGTTCTTTTCACAAGCCTAAGACCTAGCATAGACTGATCAAGTTTTAATACCATAGTTCATTAAGCAACGACGGTTCTGTCCACCATCCATTGGGATCCCAAGGATAGCTTCCCGCCATTGTATCGTCATGGTTTTCTGGGGCCTACCCCTTCTCGCTTCTCGAGAAGTTGTACCACCAGCACATAAAAATCATTATGCATACCCATCCTATTCAGGTTAAGAATTTAGAGTCTAGCCAAGTGTAATACATGTCCCGGTGCTCAATGACCGCGAGCACGGCTATTCGAATAGATTTGATTTACTCACACTGCAGTGGATGTACACTTTACCCGNGGCGATGACGACGTGCAGCAGCTGCGACGTGACGGCCTGCAGCGGCACAGGGCGCGAGGACGCGGCTAGGCGCGGCGACGGGATGGGCTAGGACAGGGTCGAGCATCTAGGGCGCAATGAATAGTGACTTTTTATATTTTTCCGATTTTGAGTTGATTTTCAATTTAAAATTCATCCAAAATTTCATAATTTCACCTAATTGAATATTGTTCAATATTTGTATTATTCCTAAAGATTTCACCCAAGATTTTCATGTTTCCATATTTTTCATTTATATCCACTATATATATATATTAATATATGTCTATATATATATATATGGGATATATATATATAGGATATATATATATATAATTCCCATTTAAATTTATATTTCCCAATTATTTTTATGACATTTAGGTAGAGTACTTTATTTTCCACTAATTTGCCCTACTTTTATTTGTATAGTTTTAGTTCAATTTATACCCTTAATTATTTATTTAGCCGATATTCCGTTTTAGGGTTTGTAATTAAATGAATTTCGATAAATCTAAACCTCGCAAATAAAGATTCAAATAAACGAGCAATAAAACATGGCATGATGCAATTTGATTTAAAAGTTTTTCGTAATTTCGTATTTTAGGGTTTCGATTTCGACGGTCGAATTTTCAGGGCGTTACAAACCTACCCCCCTTAAATAAATCTCGTCCCGAGATTTCTTACCGGTTGACGAACAGGTGTGGGTACTCGGTCTTCAGAAAGTCTTCGCTCTCCCAAGTTGCCTCCTCTTCGGTGTGATTACTCCATTGTACCTTGTACATGCGCCATGTCTTGGTTCGGGTTTTCTTCTTGGCCTCGTCCATTATTTTCACCGGATGCTCGGGGTATGTGAGATCACTGCTAATATGGATATCTTCTAGGGGAGCTTGCTCTTCCGGTACACGCAAACATTTCTTCAATTGTGATACATGGAACACAGGATGCACGTCAGAGATACTCACTGGTAGTTCTAGCCGATAGGCCACTTCGCCTCTTTTGGCGGTTATCAGGAATGGTCCCACGTATCTTGGCGCGAGCTTTCCTTTGACCTTGAACCTCTTGGTTCCTCGCAGCGGGGAGACCTTCAGGTACACATAGTCGCCTACATTGAACTCCAAGTCCCTTCTGCGAGTATCCGCGTAGCTTTTCTGTCGAGATTGGGCTACCTTTAGTCGATCCCGGATCAGACGGACCTTTTCCTCGGCTTCCTGGATTATGTCGGGTCCAAACACGGCTCGTTCACCGGTCTCCGACCACATCAATGGGGTTCGGCATCGCCGACCAAATAATGCTTCATTCGGCGACATCTTCAGACTTGCTTGATAGCTGTTGTTGTAGGAGAACTCGGCGTAGGGTAGGCATCTCTCCCAATCCTTGGTGAAATCCAATGCACAAGCTCTCAGCATGTCCTCAAGAACTTGATTTGTCCTTTCTGTCTGCCCGTCGGTCTGCGGGTGGTATGCGGTGCTAAAAGCAAGGTGACTTCCAAGTGCCTCGTGAACCTTGCCCCAGAAATGAGACGTAAATTGGGTACCGCGATCTGATATAATCCTTTTTGGTACTCCATGAAGGCACACGATCCTGGACATGTATAATTCTGCCAACTTAGCACTATTATAATTGGTCTTGACGGGAATAAACCTAGCAGTTTTGGTGAGTCGATCCACGATGACCCAAATAGAGTCGTATCCCGCGGTAGTCTTGGGTAATCCGACAATGAAATCCATGCCTATCTCATCCCATTTCCATTCAGGAATCTTGAGCGGTTGCAACAAACCTGCTGGTCGCTGATGCTCAGCTTTTACCCTTTGACACACGTCGCATATGGCCACGTATTCAGCTACGTCCCTTTTCATATTGGGCCACCAGTATTCCCCTTTCAAATCCTGGTACATCTTCGTGCTGCCAGGGTGTAGGGAGTATGCCGATTCATGGGCCTCTTTCAGGATCAAACTTCTCAAACCTCCTTGCTCAGGCACATAGATCCTTTTCTTGTACCATAAGATTCCTTTGGCATCCGTCGAGAATTCCTTTGCACGCCCAGCGGCCATGCGCTCTTGAATGGTTTGAATCTCTTCATTATCCTTTTGAGCTCCTTCTATCTGGGCCTTCAGAAGAGGTTGAATTTCCAGCGAGTTTAGTTCCCCGCGAGGAATTAGGTGCAAGTTAAGCCGAGCCATCTCTTCCCGGAGCTCAACAGCCATGCCTGCTAGGCTCAAATGGTTGCATTGGGCTTTGTGGCTCAAGGCGTCGGCCACTACGTTTGCTTTTCCGGGGTGGTAATGGATTCCCAGATCGTAGTCCTTGATCAGTTCCAGCCATCGTCTCTGTCTCAGGTTGAGATCAGTCTGGGTAAAGATGTATTTCAGGCTCTTGTGATCAGTGTATACATCGCAGTGATTCCCGATTAAATAGTGTCTCCAAATCTTCAACGCATGAACAACTACTGCCAATTCCAAATCATGTGTGGGGTAGTTTTCCTCGTGGGGTCGTAGTTGTCTCGAGGCATATGCTACTACCTTTCTATCCTGCATCAGTACTCCTCCTAATCCTTGTCTGGACGCATCACAGTATATCACAAAGTCCTTCCGGTTGTCAGGTAGGATTAGAATCGGGGCAGTGGTTAACTTTTCTTTCAGCTGTTCAAAACTTCGCCGACATTGCTCGGTCCACGCATATTTATTTTCCTTCTTTAGAAGTTGGGTCATTGGTCTGGCCAAGGTGGAAAATCCTTCAATAAATCTCCGGTAATACCCGGCCAATCCTAGAAAACTGCGGACTTCTGTTACCGACTTGGGTGCTTTCCATTCCGTTACAGCTTCGACCTTGGCAGGATCTACCGCTACTCCTCCAGCTGAGATTATATGGCCAAGAAAAGCAACTTCCTTAAGCCAGAACTCACATTTACTGAATTTTGCGTACAACTGATGCTCTCGGAGCTTCTCCAGCACTAGGCGTAGGTGTTCTGCATGTTCTTCATCGTCCTTGGAAAAGATAAGAATGTCGTCGATAAACACTACTACGAACTTATCCAGGTATTCCATGAACACTTTGTTCATCAAGTTCATGAAATATGCCGGGGCATTGGTTAATCCGAACGACATTACTGTGAACTCATACAATCCATAGCGCGTAGAAAACGCTGTTTTGGGAATGTCTTCGGCCCTAATCTTCAGTTGGTGGTATCCTGACCGAAGATCAATCTTCGAAAATACTTTGGCACCCTTGAGTTGATCAAACAAGTCGTCAATTCGGGGAAGGGGGTACTTGTTCTTGATGGTGACCTCGTTTAAGGACCGATAATCCACGCACATCCGCATACTTCCATCTTTCTTCTTCACGAACAATACCGGGGCTCCCCAAGGAGAAGAACTAGGGCGTACAAATCCCTTCTCTTGTAGTTCCCTAATCTGCTTCTTGAGTTCCTCTAGTTCGTTTGCCGGCATCCTATATGGCCTCTTGGATATGGGGGCGGTACCAGGCATCAGATCAATAACGAATTCTATGTCACGGTCAGGGGGCATTCCGGGCAAATCCTCAAGAAATACGTTCGGGTATTCCTGTACTACTGGCATCCCACTTACGGGTAGCATGGTAAATATTCCCGCGGCACGTTCACATAACATCGGGTCTCGATCCATGGCTATGCTCATCGAAGATCCCCAAGGGGTGGACACAGTGACTTCCCTTCGGCCACAATCTAAGACTCCCTTGTTCTTAGTCAGCCAATCCATTCCCAGTATGACATCGAGAGTTTGGGGCGGTAGTACCATAAGGTTTGAGAGAAATACCACATCTCTAATTCGGATGGGCACGTTGATGCAAGCATGAGGTATGGTTATATCTCCCCCAGGTGAGCGCACTACCATGGGTCTCTTAAGTTCCACTCGACGTAGGTTATGTTGTTTGCTTATTTCTGATGATATGAATGAATGTGATGCTCCGGAATCAAATAAAACTTTAACTGGGGTAGAGTTGATAGAAAACATACCCATTAGAACACTCTGATCTCCCTGTGCCTCTTCAGCACGCACATGGTTCACTTGTCCGCGACGGAATCCGATATCAGATTCATTGGGTCGTGGCGTCCTGAACAGACCGCGTCCAGCAGCAGGGGTAGTGGTCCCACGTACGGCCGTTGCGTTGGCACCGGTACGAATGGGGGTGTTGCGTGGCTTGGGGCAGTGGTTAGCGTAGTGCCCGAATTCTCCGCAGTTGAAGCAATCCACGTTCTTCTTTCCCGGAGCGGCCAGTGTTGGTGCCGGGGTACGGAACTGGGGTGCAGTCGGCCTGTTGACATTGCTTGGTATAATGGGGCGGTGGGTTGTCATAGCAGTTGGCTTCCATCCCGATGAAGTGGCTCCCTTAGAACGCTGAGGCGCTCCTTGAAGTGGGCGGGACATAGCGAGTCTCCTCTTGCGGTTGCTTTCCACCGTCTTCTGGTCGTGCTCTAGCCTCACAACCTTGTTGATCAAACTCTGGAAGTTGGCATGATCTTGCCCAATCATGGGTCCTCTCAGTTCATCATTCAGTCCTTCGATGAACTTGTCGATCTTCTCATCCTCATCCACTAAATCGCCGGTTGCATAGCGGGCAAGCTGGGTGAACCGATTGAGGTATTCTTGCACCGTGGTGTTTCCTTGACGCAATCTCCTGAACTCATTCTTCTTCATTCGCATTACTGTAGCAGGCATGAAGTTTTCACGAAAGGCGGCGGTGAATTCCTCCCATGTGGGTTCCGCAGCATCCTCGGCGCGAGTTTCCTTGTAGGTATCCCACCAGTCACCAGCGGGTCCTTCCAGTTGATTGGCGGCGAAGATCACTTTGTCGGCCTCGCGTACACGCACAAGGGTCAGCTTCTTCTCTATAACGCGCAACCAATCCTCCGCATCCATAGGTTCTTCTGCCGTAGCGAAGGTGGGCGGCTTAGCTCTCATGAACTCGCCAAGACTTGAGCCTCCACGGCCTCCTTGATTGTTGGCAATAGCCTGCAACAGCTGGGTTTGTGCAGCCATGACTTCGGCCAAGGTGATGGGGTTGGGCTCTGGTGGGTTCTCGTGGGCGGCTGTTGCCCGACGTCGGTGAACCATCTGTAGAGCGTAGTTGAGTAAGCGCCTTGACCTACTAAGGTCACAATTCTACCCTTTTTATTTTCGTTGATTAAGGTGATCTTTTATGTGGCAAGCATGGTGGAATAAACTCATTTCAACACAACAATGACAATATCATAAAACATCACATAGTACATAATCATGATGCATACGACTGCACATATACGCAGCCCAACCAGAACATCGTCTAAAGGACATCATCAAGCGGCATGCCATCTACTCATCACTACATAAGGGAGGGGGTGTCTCGCAATCCAAAAACTATCCCAGGCGAAATCGGAGCAGTAGGGGGGCCTCCTGGCTAGTCGTCCAGCCAACCGCAGGAACCGGGTGCAGGAAGTGGGTGGTCCCTGGCGGACGCGAACCTGAGTCCCCACGGCTCAGAAGTGGTAACAGTCTCTAGATCTGACTTGGGCTTCTTGCTCGGGGGTCGTGTCCTCTTGCGAGCAGTGCTGAGGGTGCGAGGGCCTCCAGCGAAGGTGATACGGTAGGTGGGAGTCTCGTCCTCCGAAGGGTCGGTGACGTCCGGCTCGATCTCCTCCGGCTCTGACTCAGCCTCTAGGTCGGTGTCGATCTGGATCGGGGTCTCCACTCCGGAACCGGGCTCAGACGAAACAACTGTGGCTATCGGTGTGGGCTCCGTCTCTGTAGCAGTAGGCTCCACTAGATAGGGTCCGGGCTCTGTGCTCAACATGCCAGCCTCCTCCAGTAAGGTGTGGAAGGTGGCCATGCACGGCGGAGTGAGGAAGTAGTAGTGGTCGCGGGCTGGTGCAGGAGGTGGTGGTGGCACCATGAAAGTAGAGGTAGCCGTAGTGGTAAGTGAGACTGCACGGAGCTGCTCCTCCAGCTGACTGACCTGTCTTTGGCTCTTCCTCAGCTGCTCCTCAAGGGTGGCCATGGCCTCGCCACGGGCGTTGTACTGGTCCGAGAGCTGCTCGAACTGCCCGCCGTGAACCTGGAGCTGGGCCTTCAACGAGTCAACCTCATTGCCCCAAGCGTGGTGCTCCTCCTCTAGCTCGCACATACGCCTCTGTTGCTCGTCAATCTCCAGTAGTGCCTCCTCATAACAGTCATCTACGGCCTCAGCCCACCGGGACAGACGGGTCACCATGGGGTTGTAGCAGCACGGGGTAGCCTGCACAGTGCAGACGGAGTTGCCATCCTCCCGATACGGGTGATGCGCAAACTCGGTCCTCGCTGCCTCAGTCCTGTGGACGGCGTTGAGGCGGAGGAAGGCCTCTCAGGCGACGTCCTGAATTGCGGTCTCCACCGAGTCACGACTGTAGCGTGTGCAGAAGCGGAACTCCGGCTCGCTCGCAACGCGGGGCTTGATGGCGACGATGGCCTCCCATACGGTATAGTCTCCAGTACCGAACCTCTTCTTCTTGAAGACGGGTGGCTTTGAGTATCTCAAACTCCACATCAACTGGTGTAGCTGGAAGACGTATCCATCCTCTCGAGGAACCTCAACTTCCCAACCTTGTCCTGCCATCTATATTTAAGAAAACTAGAGTCAGGGAGAATGAAAGTAAAACAAATTTTGTAAAGACAAGGAGACGAGAGTATAGTGGAAACACATTTTGTTTTATAGACATAGGGTTTTTATCAAAATAATCCTAGATGGGGATTCCTCCCTTTAGCCAACTATAATGGGGTGGGGCGCCGTTTGGTCTTTTCCTACAGTCGTATGGCTCTGATACCAGCTCTGTGGACCCCCGTTTTTGCAACAGGAATCACTCGTGTTCATAGTACCATTTCCCTGGATCAAGTAGTCTGGTACCCACGATTACATTGCCGAATTATCAAGAGTGCATACACAATCGTCTTACGCAAATTATTACAATAATAGGCCCGAAGGCAATAGTCTAGAACAGGGGACCAACTGGTCCGGAATACAAGCAAAAGCAGAGTTTAGATAAGGCAGCGGAACATTAGGCAGCGGCACGCCATTGCCACAGGCAACGACCGGGACTAAGACCTATTGCGCAGCATCGTCTTCCGTACCCTCCTGGTAGTACTCGTACGGGTCTTCGGGAACTTCATCGCCCACATCTGAATGTTTTGTTTATAGCAAGGGTGAGTACCAACCGTACTCAGCAAGCCACCACAGCAACGATGCACATGATAGGGGAATAACAAAGAATGGCTGTGGTTCTTTTGCGTAAAGCAAGTTTTGCAGTTCTTTTCACAAGCCTAAGACCTAGCATAGACTGATCAAGTTTTAATACCATAGTTCATTAAGCAACGACGGTTCTGTCCACCATCCATTGTGATCCCAAGGATAGCTTCCCGCCATTGTATCGTCATGGTTTTCTGGGGCCTACCCCTTCTCGCTTCTCGAGAAGTTGTACCACCAGCACATAAAAATCATTATGCATACCCATCCCAATCAGGTTAAGAATTTAGAGTCTAGCCAAGTGTAATACATGTCCCGGTGCTCAATGACCGCGAGCACGGCTATTCGAATAGATTTGATTTACTCACACTGCAGTGGATGTACACTTTACCCGTACTCCGTGACTTGCCCAACACATGAGCCGAAGTCCCAACGAATGAGACGCGTCACGGCAAAGCATTTCAATAACCTCACATTGGCAGTACCCGCTCCATGAACTTGTATCCTCATGCACTCTAGGCGTACACGGTTTCTAGCAGTGAGAGGAGTTCTGGCGCTCCCGGGAGGGAAGACTCACACATGCATTAAGTTATAATTAAGTTTAGGTTTACACATGGCGGCCCTACGAGTGGTTGCTCCACCGTAGGCCCCGCCTTCCACACACATCAAGAAAACCACTACGCAGGGATACTGCCTCCGCTCGGCCATTTACTCCGCTAGGTCTATACCCATTCGAGAAGTACGGTTGTACGAGGGTCGTTTCATGCTTAGCTTCATGGCTCGGTCCTTAACTGACCAGGGACGGCACTAGCCTTTACCGGACACCACCCAAATCATCCAGCCGCCCCAGTCGAAAATAGTTGTTTAGTTTTATTTTCCTTTCACAAATCATGTAATCATTATCATGGCAATGTGGCGCTCATGTCTCCACATGCCGCATATCAATTACCTTCCCTAAGGTAATTGCCCAAGCATATAGCCTTTGATAAATATGAGAATGCATGAATCTAAATTAGCATTGCTAAGCATTTGTCATAAGTGACTAGGAACATCACACGCATTTATGGGTACAAGGGAATAAGGTAAACAATAGTCAAAGGTATGGCATAATAACAAGTAGGATGTTCACCATTGCATGCAATTTTATTTGTAAACAAAGTAAGTTCGCAATTTGGGCTCAACATGTTCAAGGATTAGTGATGACTTGCCTTGCTCGAAGCCTTGCGGGTCTTGATCCTCAGGCGGACTCGCAACTCCCTCGGTGTCTAGAATTACGTGCGAAGGAAATTGAATTCGATTAGAATTCAATTAAAATCCACAAAATCCGATTAAAGAAAAAGATCGCGAAGCGACGAAGCGATCCGAATTCATATATAAATTACTCTATTTATTTAATATCTACGCCAAAAATGCTAGCGATAGCCGATTAGAATATTAAACCGATTTAATTTATGCGACTCTGAATAAATTAGATTCCCGATAATACTTAACCTAGGGCGAAATTAATCGACTAAATAACCGCGACGGCTAAATAGGTGGATAACCTAATTTACGAGAGAAGTTAACTAAATAGCGCCTAAATAGATATCTAAATAATAAACGGCAATGATTAATTTGAAAGATTTTAAAAATAATCCGACGAATAAAACCTCCGATTTAATATATACGCGAGTTCGCAAAACCTAAATAAAGTCTAAATAATCGACGAAACAACCCGCTAAAGAAATAATCAATTATATGAATAATCTAATTAAATAAATAGTCGCATTTAAATAATCTGATTTATTTCTACGAATTTCTAAAATAATCGACGACGGAATAATCGATTCAACCCGAATATAAATTTGTGTCTAAAATTTAATTTTCGATTTTCTAAATCCTCTCTCTCTATTTCCCATTTTTTTCTATTTTTCTAATTTCTTTCTTTTCCTTTTTCCTTTTCTCTCTTTTATTTTCTCTATTTTCTTTCTCTCTCTCCTCCCAGCTCTCTCTCTCTCCTGCTCTCTTTCTCTCTTTCTCACTTCTTCCCACTCTCTCCCCCGGGCGGCTCCAAGCCGGGGCGGCGGCGCAGGAAGGCGGAGGGGGGGCTTACCGGTGGCGGCGGCTTGGCGACGCGGCGACGCCCGCAGCGAGGCGGCGGAGGCGGCTCCCAGCGGCGGCGCACGGCAGCGGGGAGGGAAAGGAAAAAAAAAGAAAGGAGGCGGAGGGGGAGTGGCGTGGGGAGGAAGGGGGCCGAGGGGGGTATTTATAGGGTCGGGGGGGGCGCGGGGTGGCGTCGCACGGCCGGCGCGGGGCGCGAGGCGGCCGGGCGCGGCGCGCGGCAGGGGGGGCAGACGGGACGGTGACGCGACGGCGACGGGACGACGCGGCGCGGCAGTGGCGGGCGCGGGGCGCGAGGCAGCCGATGGCGACGGCGACGCGGCGCGGCAGTGAGAGGCGCGGGGCGCGAGGCCGCGGCGATGACGACGGCGACGCGACGAGATGACGCGGCGACGGGACGGCGCGGCAGCGGCGACGGGACGTGACGGGCGCGGCAATGAGAGGCGCGCGGCGGCACGGGGCTCCAAGCGGCCGAGCGGCGATGATGACGGGCAGCAGCGGCGACGTGACGGCCTACAGCGGCGCGGGGCGCGAGGGCGCGGCTAGGCGCGGCGACGGGATGGGCTAGGAGACAGGGTCGAGCACCTGGCGACCTATGAACAGTAGCCTTTAGGTTTTTTTCCGATTTTTGAGTTAATTTCAATCCAAAATTCATCCAAACTTTTGTAAATTCAAATAAATAAACATTGTGCAATATTTTATTATTCCAAAACATTTCACTCCACGTTTCCATGTTCTCAAAATTTATTTTTTTATACTTTATATATATATATATCTCTATATATGTATATACACCTAGAATTAAATATATATATATACCTATATATGAAATTCCCATGTGAATTTATATGAATTACCCTAAAGATTTATCCGATATTTTTATGTCACCAATTTTGTATTCAAGCAATATATATATTTATGTATATACCTATATCTATATATATATATGCATAGGTGTAGTTAACTATATATTAATTTGTATAAAATCTCCCATATAAATTATACTATTTACATAAATTTATGACATTTGGAAAATATTTTATTTACTACCAACTTTACCCAACTTTTATTTTAATTTATTCCTTTCGCTTAATCGATCGCTTAGCCGATTTTCGGTTTTAGGGTTTGCACTGAATTAGATTTCGATGGATTTAATCCCGCAATTAAAGATTCAAATAAACGAGCAATAAAACACGGCATGATGCAATAAGATTTAAAAGTTTTTTGTAATTTCGTATTTTAGGGTTTCGATTTCGACGGTCGAATTTTCAGGGCGTTACACGTGTTCCCCTCCCTCTCGGTCGCGCCCTACCGCCGTCGAACACCCTCCGTCCACCGTTCACCACCGCCCCGCCGAGCCGAGCCGTTGCTCTTGCCGTTCGCCGTCGCCGCTGAGGACGCCCGAAGGAGACTCCGGGCGCCTCCTTCCCCTCTCCCTCGGCCCGGAGCCATGCCGCACCGCCCGCGCGTCGTCGTCCCCGCGATCCCCGGCGAGCCCGTCCCCTTCTGCGGTAACTCGCCCTTTTCCCCCATCTCCCTTCTTTTCTCCTCGGCTTAGGGAGCTCGGTAGCACTGTAGACCTCCCTCCGGGCGCCGCCGTGGTCGCCGCCCTCTCCTCCACTCCCTCCCCGCGCCGCCATTGCCGCCGCCGCCTCAGGCCGTCGCCGGCCGCCGTCGCACCCCCGCGCTCCGATCCGAGCCGTTGGCTCGCTTCCCCTCTCTCCCCTCTCCGCTCCGGTGTCACCCCCTTCGCCGGGCTCGCGCCGCGCCGCCCTGAGCCTCTCCGCCGCTGCCCGCCGGCCTCCGTGGCAGCCATGTCGGCGCCACACGAGCGCCGACGGCCTCTCTCCCTCCGTGCGCCCAGTCCGTGTGGACCGCGCCGCTGACGGGCGGGTCCCACCCTAGTGACACGCGGTGGACCTCGGTCCACTGGTCCAGCCGCCCGCGTGGGCTACACCACCTCGGCCCACTAGGCCTCCCTCCCTTCTCAGCCCTCTCCTCTCTCCGGCCCAGTCGGCCCCGAGTCACTCGGCCTTCGGCCCAATTGGCCTCCCTCTTCGCCTCACGCTCCTCCCTGGCCTTGGGCCGTCCCATCCCGCGCGCCTAGCCCGCTCGCTCGGCTGTGCCCGCGCCGGCCCGTTAGGCCGTGCCACTCGGCCACCGGCCCATTGGCCTCCCTTACTCGGCCACCCGCGTGCCGTTTCGAGTAGCCCGCCCGCGTTCGATTCGGCCTTTGGCCGGATCCCTTTCAATAAAAGTCCAATTCAAGTCCCTCCTTCCTTTTTCTTTTTCAAAGGAATTAATAATTCCTTTTCCTTTAGACAGAAAATCATTTAATCTTAGGAAATTCATATCTTCTCAACCGTTCGTCCATTTGACTCCGTTCAACTTCCAAAATTCCTCAAAAATCGAGATCTATCCAATGGCACGCATAGTGGTCATTAATACGGCTTCTTTTTATCGTTGTGTTGAGTCGCCTCATTTCACGTGTAGTTTCGGAGCTCGAAGACTCGCAGTACGCAGATTTCGAAGAAGAAGCTCAAGATCTGGAGCAAGGCAAGTCACCTTTGATCAATTGAACCTATAATTTGAAATTAAGTATTTTGATTCCGCAAACTATGCATTCCTTAGGTTACACATGACACTTGGCCTCGGTTTGCAATACAACCGGCAGGACCCACCCATTTGCTGCATTCACCCTCCTTGATTATTGAATACCCTAACACCCCTTGTCACCCTTCAGGTGAGGTCTCGGTATTCGCACCCCGCATACAAATATCGAGGCTCCCTTTAAATTTAAAATGATTAACTGGGTAAAACTTGAGTTTACAAAATGCTAGGAAAACCCAACACTTGGGTCGGTGCCTTGAAAATAAAGTGAGTTTCCAAAACTCACGGTGCGGGAGACGTACTGGAGGTGCGGTCTTCCCGTTCTCGCCTTAAGGACCGATTCCTTGGGAATTACATCCGAGCATATGTCAAGTACGACCACATGGGTGAGATGGGACACCCCTAGCTGAGTAATTAGCTAGGCCAAGGAAATCCTGATGCCAAGGGACAAGTGGATTCGCCGGGGTGGTGTCGGGGAGGACCCCTGGGCTTCCTGGCACAATATGGTCTGGGACCTAACCTGGTGTTTATCCGTGGGACCCCTCCCGTTGGCATAAGATGACCCTGAGTCAGCTTTCGAAATGCTTTGTCGTGAAAGCCTCAAAATCACCAGACGTGGCCGTTCTGCACGGGCTGGGTGACCCGGGTTAGTGACGTCTTGTAGGTAAAGTGAACCCCTCTGCAGAGGTGAACAACTATTCGAACAGCCGTGCCCACGGTCATTGGCGGATGTGAGGTGATTCCTTAGCGTAGTTTTGCTGATTACTTTGTGAACTGCTGTTGGGTGAGAATTCTGTTCAGTGTTTGGTTTGTGGCTGTTGGTACAGTCGGTGTTGGTGAACGATTAGCAGGGAGCCTCTCGTGCCGATGTGCTTGACGTGTGGCTGTTGATACAGCCGGAGTTGGTAAGCGATTGGCAGGGAGCCTCTCGCGTGTGGTTGTTGGTACAGCCGGTGTCGGTGAACGATTGGCAGGGAGCCTCTCGTACCGACAAGAATCAATCCTTACAATTTCACTGCTCCGACCGGATGAGACGCACTTTCTCGTCCGTGTCGTTGAGAAGCACTCACTTAGTTGTTTCTGAAAGTCTTAAACTAAGATCGAATGCGAAAAATAACTGGCTCTCCTTTGAAGCTTGCATCAAACACTTAATTCCCCTGACTTGCTGAGTACTCCCGTACGCACCCTTGCTCTATATAATTAACCCCTCCAGTTCTCGAAGACGAGGAGATGGACCCTGCCGAAGAAGAGTTCTTCCAGGAGCAAGCAGACTACGAGCTGTAGTAGGGTTTCGGCCTTTCCCCAAGGCTTTGCTTGTGGCTTAGGGCTAGTCTCCGCTTTTCGCTTCTGCCTTTTTGTATTGCTGTTGTGAACTCGGGGTCTGTCCGCAGTTCCAACCTTGGTTGTAATTCTACTCTTAATAAAGAGACCGCTGTTGTTGTGATATTCTGTCTTCCTGTAGTACCAGCATTATTTCCTAGGACTGGTACAAGTATACAGGTTAATTTGGATCGCCTTACTCTGGCCGCCGTTCGGGGCTAGTTTGGGGCGTGACATACTACCATCAGGGGTTGAGGGGATTTCGTCTTCAGTCTGGTTTCCATATGCAGCTTCTCCTTTACTTTTCTCTTATTGTTCTTCTTCTGCAGCACTGTTCTTAGTAATATTACCCTCGATTTCTTCCATCTTAGGATTAACCTGTCGATAAAAGTCCCTATGGATATCATACAATATGTCCCATCTGTAATAATAGTAAGCCTCCCATTGATCATCCCGGTCGTCCACCTGACCATGATCTTTGCCTCGCTTCTTGCGAGATTCACATTCACGCAGGATGTAGCAGAGGATGGCCTCGGTGCTGATTTGGTGCCAAGAGCGGTGGAGATGCAACGCCTGGAGGTTGATCCACACAGAGCGGTCGAAATGGGTGGTCTCCATGGAAGCCAAAGCATCGCGTGCATTGGCTCCTGCGGCCACCACCACCTCCGTTGCACCACCTTGAGCTACTCTGGGTGGTGGTGGTGGTACAATGGCGATGGATGGTAATGATGGCGATGAAGATGACGATGGTCCCGTAATGCCAACCGACTTTACCTAGCAGGTAAGCTCGTCAGCACAAAAGTTCTCCAGAGAGCGAGGCTCCAGAGCTCTTCGACGACGCTCAGCTGAAATAATAATGCTACTAGCCGAGTCGTATTCTTGGTCTTGCTGCTCCTCCTCCTCCTCGTCTTCATCTTCCTCGTCTGGTGCTTGTGCTCCTGTGGTGGCACTAGTGGTTGACGGAGAAGCTTCTTCAGACCGCACCGACGACGGTGCCCCTCCTGCCGCCTTGGATGATGGCTTGCCGGGGACCTCCACGCCGTACCTCAAGCGACGCTGGCCGACGTCGTGGGCACGGTCCTTGAGCTCGCGTAGCCAGATGGCCGCGTAGTGCTGGGCGAGCAACTTCTCGACCATCCAAGGAGCCCAGTAGATGTAGCGCTGGAGGATGCCGGCACCGCGGCTCCAGCTGGGGTGGCGGACCGCTAGGTCACCGCGCTGCCGGTAGGTGTCGATGCAGTTGCTGCAATCCTGCGCAAGCTCCCGGACCTGCTTCATCCACGTCCGGACCTGCTCGTCGTGCTCACCGCCGGGAGGCTCCGTCTCGGTCAGGTGCGTCAGGAAGCTCCTCATGCTCTCCATCTCCTCCTTGATGAACTGCACGTCCTTCTTCACACGTCCTAGCAACTGCGCCTCATCGCGGATGAGGCCCAAAAGCGTCGTCACGGCACTCGCCGCACCCTCAGCCATCGGATCGCTCCCCCGCTTGCCGGCAACAAGCTGGCTGGCCGGCTGGATCAAATACCTACCTAGCTAGAACAAGCTAAGCTAAGCTAAGGCCTTAGTGCATGCGTGCATGGGGGTGTGGGGTGCTTGCATGACCAATCAACAAATGGTTTGGTTAATTCCTCTTGCAGACCTGCACTATTGCATATGCACGCTACCCCTTGAGCTGCTGGTTCCATGCAAAATTCCATGCTTGTTGCTGAAATTTATGGAATATTTCGCTTTTCGCAGCTTGCCTTAGTCTTAAAGAAATTATGAAATATTCTCTCTTTTTTGTTCTATAATGATATTCCTTTGATTACTTCTCTTTTGGATCACTGACATTCAGCACTTTACTTCTTTATTATTTATCCTTTTCTTGCTTTGATTGTCTGCAGATCCATTCTTGCTTGCGACATTGCCTTATGAAAGACAATATTATTTTTCTTTGCCACCATTGGGAGGTAACAGCCTGGAGCTAGGTACTGCTACTTCATTAATTATTGACAGCTTAATTGTGGGGCACCCCCAGGTTAAATATTATGTAAGTTATTTAAAATGATAGCGCGGAATATTTAGTTGGATGGGGTCTAATAATAATCAAGTAAAACAGTAACCATCCAACCTCATCGCTCCCCTATCAAGTCAAATGACCTACTTAATATAGAACCTGAAGCGCCGAGTAGAGAGCATAGGGGATATTGCTGGGACTTTAGCATGCTAGTCAATTTCAGCCTGAGACATGCTCGTCAAACCACACGAAGATGGCGACCAGATATGTTACACATCTCAGGAGACTTGACAAAATTCGCTAAAGCTCTACGACATCCCAAATGCTCAAAACTCATACCGGTGCAGAACTAGATCCCAGGAAAAGCTCTAGTTCCACACTTTCATCTAAGCAATGACAATCAGAATAAATAGGGAGTAAACATAAGTAAACTTTACTCTACATTCTTATCTAAATAGTTAGGCCAAACGGCCAGATATTTACTGATCCGCGAAAGCTTGGCTACCCAAATCCACAAGCGGCCGACAAGGAGAATATTCCTTTTGGATCCGATCCTAGAAGAAGCAACGATTTCCACAAATCACTCAGAAGACTAAGCAATCAACCTGCAAAATGGATATTCCAGTCGTACAAGAGTCAGTACATTAAACAAGTTAATGTACCGGCAAGCACAAGACAATCCTAACATACTACATCATGCATGACATAAATCAAAGAAAGGCTATTTGTAGCTTATTTTAGCATAAAGCAAATTTTAGTTCACAATCATTTGTAAAGGAGTTCACAATTCAATTAATAAAACAGTAACGTAAGTAAACCATAATATTCACCATCTCAACCTCATATACATACTCTCATCTCCGATACCCAAGTCATCACCAACACCATCATATCAGCCCACACCGGGCAACGTCATCACCATCATCATCATACTTCACCACACTCCATATCCATCACCATTCCCATAGCCCATTTTCATAAACACATTGTAACATACCAAAAATTCGAATTTCGAATTTTTACTTCAGATAAATAATAAAAATTTACTTTTGAGTCCAAAATAGAAATGTAAATGAAAGTAAAGCCTAAACATAACATTTCTGGTTGATTATAAACTAAAATATAATTTTTCTACCATTTAGATATATATTCAAAATAAGAATACTTAAGGGTAGGTGAACTCATTGAATATTTAAAAATAATTGGTGCAATATAAAATCATGAGGAAATTCATGGAGGTACTATTTAATATATATAAGTCACTGAAATTTTGGTGTAAATTAATATGTACATTTGATACCCCAAATAATTAGGTCAAAACAGTCAACCCATAGGTTAATACTAAACCCTAATCGGCAAAAAAGACACACACCTCATAAATGTATTTTATCACATGAAAATGTATATGGAACATAATTTATTCAAATACTACCTTATTTGTCATGAATTGATATAATTTTTCCAGAATTTATTTAATAGGTTTTGACCTCCTAAAAATTCAATCTAATTTCAGCTAGGCCTACTTTCTTTATTTTCCTGGGAATAAAATATAGAGTATTTTTGCGTCCAACCAAGGAAAATGGAATCTAGGTAGTTTTATCTATCACCAGTAAAATCCACCTTAATTTATCTTGCACAGAAATTGAGTTAGAGAATTAAAAAGAAGGGAGAAGGAAATATATCTGTAAATTCTTTGAAAATCAATTGTGCAGTAGTTCACCAAAGAAACTACCCATTTCTCTCTCTGCCATGTGGGCCCAGCCTTGGTAGGACCCACCTGTCAATCACTCAAGCTTGCCACCTCCTTCTCCAAGCCAGGAACGGCTGCCACGTCACATACACGCGCTAGCACCCCAGTGCGCCACCTCGCCGTCCACCGCAATCCCGACCTCCTCTATAAATAGCGTTGCTTTGCCCACCGACGAAGCCTTTCATCCTCGCCACGTTCCTCCCAAAAACCTAGCGAGATCGTCTCGGGAGCTCCGGGAGCGAATCCATCTTCTCCGACGCCGTCGGGATCCACCACTGTCGCCATCTTTCTCTGGTGAGCTTCACCGCGGACCAACCGTGGGAACACGATCCCCTATCCACGCCTAAACCCTCGGTAGCTTTCCCCCTTGTTTTGGCGCAGGTCGAGCACCATGTGCTAAACTCATCGGCGTCCTCGGTGTCCAGAGCGCAGCCGCAGTTCGCATCGCCGTTCTCGTCGACCCGGTGAAACCCTAGCTGGGCCACTGCGCCAGGGCAGTCGTCTAGATCCCAGGCGCAAGACGCCCAAGTGAACTCAAGCTAAGTCACTGCCGTTGAAGAGATCCTTTTCGTCTTCTCCAAGTCCGGCCGCTGGCCATCGCCGTCGATTTCTCGTCCTCGGGTGAGTTCCGGCGCAAGTCCTCTCGTGGGTAGCATCCCTAGGGCATCTCTAACCTTGCGCATGTGTCACTTTGGCAGGAGGTTGGCCGCTCTTCGCTGTCATCGTCGCCCTGCCCGATTCCGCCGCCGCCGGAGTTGTCTTCGCGTCACCACTGCTGTCCAAGCCTCGCCGAGCCCAGCGCGACCTCAAGTGAGCAACCACGATCTCCGTAGGTGCGAATGCATGCATGAAACCCCACTGAATTGAGCTAGAGCCCGAGATGCCTTAGCATGCCGAAGCACTCCGCCACTCACAACGTCGCCGGCGTCGACTCCGACCACCACAGCCAACAACATGATCACCGACGGGATCGCCAGCCCCTCCTCCACCTTTTCTCTCTGGGTCGCACCTCGCGAAAACCCGCTGTTTGCCGCCGGCGTCGATGACAAGCTCGTCGGTCACCGCCTTCAGCCGCTGCCTCCGGTCTCTCTCTCACTAAGCCACTGACCTGCGGGCCCCACTGCATATAAGTAGCCGAGGTATAATTTGTAAGGAAGACAAAACCTTCTGTACTAATGTGTAATTGTATAACCTATGACATGTGGGACCAAGGACCTACTAGCAATTAATCAGAAATTTGAGAACTCTTAATGAAAATGTATTTAGACATGTGCTGGGGACTTCGGGTTGAATCCTTGGAAACCCAGGGACTTTTCTGCAAAAGTACAGAGGCTGACTAGTGGACCCATTATCTTTAAAAATTGGAAATATTAAAGGAAATATCCAAAACAATAATTTTTCAACAGGAAAATGAGTGAAACTTGTAAAATGCATATAAAATTCATTTTAACTCCATTTGAGGTGAACTAAATTTCTATGGATTCACAAAATTGTAAACTTTAATTTGGTAAGATAAAACATGTTGCCTGCAGTAGAAGAAATGTATTTAAAAATTAATATATGGAATACTTAATATATAGCATTCACTAATTTATAAAATTCATACAAAATTCATTCTAACTTCAAATAATATAATTCCAGATGGGTTGGGTTATAAATCTCATAGACTTAGTTTTCATAAATTTAAATGTAGTACATATAGTACCAAAAACATATTTAAAAGTTGTATAATAAGTAAGACTTATAATATGTCATTTAAATTGTTAAATTCATAATAAATTCATGCTAGCTTTAAATATTGTGAACTAAATTTTGTTAAGCTTTGGAGAAATTACGCTCTGCTGCAGAAACCTAAGGCTTTGCCAATCTTGAACCCAAAATGCACTTAGAGCTAAATAGAGCCTAATTAAGTTATTTCTAGTTTTAGACTTTAAGAATTTATAACTCACAAATGCAATATGATAAAATAGAATTTCCTTCACCACAAATTATAAACCCACAGCATCTAACCACACTAGTGAATTCATGCATTTTAGAACATTTTGAATATTTGTATGTTTCGGTATTTACCCGATTATCGATATTTCTTTTAGAAGACGATTACGTTGTTGGTGAGAAGATATAACCTTTCGCTGACTCCAGTAAGGACATCAATCAAGGCAAGTGTTGCCCTCCTCCTTTGAACACTTTGATCCTATGTTTTATTGGGCAAACGTTTTCTATTGCAAAATTGCATGCGTTAGATAGTTATATTTGGAAAAATTATTTGAAAGTGATGAAATGGTAGTTATGACCTATTTGTTGCATAATCCTCCTTGACAATTGTTATTCATGATGTTTGTAACCTTAGAATGGTTTAGAGTACCCTATTTGTACTCAAATGGAAACCCCTACGCTTTTTGTAAAAATGCAAGTGCTTAGCTTTGCTTAGTAATAAATAAATCATGGTTATGGATCACTTATTATGTTATTTGAATCATTTTAGAAATTATGAACAGAGAGGAGTTCTCTGCTTATTTGTGAACTAAAATAAAAGGAATGTGAATTTCAGACTTAGGCGGCAAGTGATATGCATATGATGGTAGTTGCATATCGATAGGGGGAGTGTCCGCCTGAGTTGTTTAAGGACTGAACTACATATCACCCACTTATGTTTACCGTACATCCACATGTGTTGTGTATGGGGATAACCTTGGCCTATTAAGTTAAGCATTTGTCTGACCTTGCATTCGGGAGGCCGTTGTAGTAGAGGTAGTGGCCACGAGTGTACTATGGGCTATCTATAGGAACTACCCATGTATGTGTTAATGATTGTGTTGTGTTTATTGCTAGCGAATATTCTAGCTGGGTGTGATTACCGTGGGGGAACGAGTGTAATGTTCTGTCTCACAGCATGGGCGTCTAAGTCTGTCCAATACAACGATAACGTGCCTCATGAGGGAACGGATGTGTTCGCCGTCACGGCGTTAGGTTTAAGGTGTGGGCCCGCTACCTAACGACTCTAGGACTTAAGCCTAGGGTGGATTCACACTTATCGTGCTCATACAAGGTTAGACAATACTTAATGTAAAAGCCTCGTTATGACCTCTAGACCGCATTCAACATGTAGAGTGTGGTAGTGCTGGGCCAGCACAAGACAAACTAGAGAGTTCATACCATGTGGGTAAAGTTGTACAAGCTCTGCAGAGTTATAAAAACTAATCGATTAGCCGTGCTCACGGTCATGAGCGGCATAGTGATGTGATGTGGGTATACTTTTATGTTTTCTTAAATGCCTTTGAAACTAAATGTTTTGGAATGATAATGAGATTGATATATGTGATGTGATTGTCCTATTTTCGGATTGGATTGTGATAAAATGCTACTATCTATTTATGTTGGTATCATGCCATGAATATTATGCTTTACATAATTGTTGAAATGTTTTGTTCAAATTGCGTTGCAAATGAATTGTGAACTAAAATTAGCTTTATGCTAAAAACCCCGACTACATATAAGCCTCTCTTTGAATCTAGCCTTCATGTATGTAGGTTTGACTGTGCGCTTGCCAGTACATTAACTCGATTAATGTACTGACACTTGTTAGACTGGAATATCCATTTTTTTGCAGGTAATTGAGTGTTGCGGGGATCGTTGTTTCTCTCAGGATTGGTCCTATCAAGGGGTTTACCCTAGTCGGTTGCTTGTGGGGAATTTGGATAGACATGCTTCCGAAGGACTTTATCTAATTAGTCGAATGGCTATATGTAAGTAACTGTGTTATCTGCCTCTAGTTATGTCTAAGTCACCTTACATGTATTTGAGTTAATACCATGGCTTAGATGAAAGTACGAAGCTAGCATCTTCCTGGGGCTAGCTAAGCATGAGTAAGAATTTTGAGCAATTGAGATGTTGTAGAGCTCAGCAATTTGAGTCAAGTCTCCTGAGATGTGTAACACATCTGGTCGCCATCTTCGAATGGTTTGACGGGCATGTCTCAGGCTGAAGTTGACTGGCACGCTGAGTCCCAGCAATATCTCCTTTGCTCATTATTCGGCATCGCAGAGTTCATATCGAATGGTGTTATGTTGTGGTCATGAACACATTGAGGTATGAGTGGCTATTTATGCATGTATGGATCCCACTCAGCCAAGATCATGTGGTGACCACAAATATCACTGGACTATATGAATTTTTGGTGCTTGACACACATTTATAAAACATAAGTCTATACCCATGACAATTCACTATGTCGCTCATGACCGTGAGCAAGGCTAATCGATTAGTTTTAGAGAACTCTGCAGAGTTTGTACAGCTTTACCCACATGATGTGAATCCCTCTAGTTTGTTCGGTACCCGTCGGTACCACCACATTCTACACATTGAATGCAGTCTAGAGGTCACAACGTAGCCTTTACATTACTTAACGCCTAACCTTGCATCAGCGATGGCAAGTGTGAATCCATCCTGGGCATGACCCAGAATCGCTAGGTAGCGGGCCCACGCTTTAAACCTAACGCCGTGGCAGCGAACACATCCGTTCCCCCACGAGGCACTATACCGTTGAATTGGATAGACTTAGACACCCATGCTGTGAGGCGGACCATCCGTCCCCTCACAGAACACACCCAGCTAGTAATAGTGGCTAGCAATATAATCATCACACACACATGGGTAGTTCCTGTGAATCATCGGTCAGACTAATTCATTCTACTCCAGCCTACCAATATGTAAGGCTAGATTTTAAGTAACTTAATTAGCTAAGGCCACCCCATAATAGCACATGTGGATGTACGGTAAACAATAGTGAACGACACCAAGTTCGGTCCTTAATCAACCTGGGCGAACACTCCCCCTATCGGTGCACAACTACCACCATATGCACACCACTTGCCGCCCAAGTCTAAAAACAAGTTTAACTCCATTTTAGTTCACAAATACTTAACATTTCCATCATAAATCCAGCATTAACCCAGATAATCATAATCCCATTTATCAAGTTATAAAATCATTCATTTGCATAGTTCTAGGCATGGCTAAGCAATTGGCATATAAAAACTTAATTAGTCCCATTAGAGTACAACCAATGTACTCCCATTATTACTATGGTTACAAATGAAAGGGTAACAACATATCAAGGAAGATTATGCAGCAATAAGGTCATAGCTACCATTTAATAAGTTTCAAATATCATTTTAACTTAAATACATATGCAGTTTCGGAAACAAATGCTTTTCATCTCCCAAATCATAGGTTTCAAGGTGATCAAAGGAAAGAGGAGGAATAAACTTGCCTTGATCTAGAACAATGTAAATATCTCTCAAATCACTCTTTCACCATTGATGCGAAATATCTATACAAAGTACACGGTATGCACATAAATACCAAATTATGCGTAAAACACAAAATACTCTAAAATGCATGATTTGTACACAGTGGATAGGTTCTGGCCTAAGATGAATTTAGGTGAAAGAATTCCTATTTTATCTCTCTTTAATTATGAGTTATGAATTTCATAAATTTGCATTGACATATAGTAGTATTTATTAACGTATTGATGTGAAACATTTTTAATATATGGTTTTCATCAAGTTAACCTTACCGGGATGAAGAGGATTGTTTTCTAAGATGAATACAATTGGTTTCATAATTTTTAGAGCTAATATGAATTTCCTATAAATTTTAGAAATCAAATAGTACAAGTGGTGGTCATTATATGGTATAAATTATTATTACTGTTTCCTGTACAGAAAGTATGAAATATTATATTTTTAAAAATAAAGTATATACTTCTGTGAATCTACAGAAATTTGGTTCACTCCATTTGGAGTAAAGATGAATTTCCTACAAATTGTACAAGTTCTATGTAACTATTTCTTCTTTGGAATTTTAGAAATAAATATCATACTGTGGGTGTAGGATTTTATTCTACAATATTAAAGATCACAATTTTATGAACCTATAGAAATTGGTTTCACCTCAAAATGAGCTATATTTGATTTTATATGGATTTTACAAGTTTGAAGTAATTTTCAGTTGAAAAGATATTACTTTATCCATTTCCTTTATTTTTGCTCAAATTATAAACCCTTGGGTCCACTGACTGGTATTATGCAGAAAAGTCCCTCGGGTTTACAGGAATCAACCCGCAGCCCTAAAGCACGTGCTAAAGCGATTTCCATTAAGAGTCCTCGGAGTTTTCTCTATTTACAAATGGGTCCTGGGTCCACATGCCATACAAAAGAGTTTTACAGATTGAACCTTGCAAGTTTTAAACTATAGCTAAGGCAAGTCCTCGGGCGCTAATTAGGTGGGGTCCATTCGTCAGTGGCTTGGCGCTGAGGAGGCAGGGCAGTGGCGCCTCGGCGAGCTTCTCGCCGGCGGCATAGGCAAATGGCGGCCGATCTCGGTGGGCGACTAAAAGAGGAAATGTAGAGGGTTCCACGGCGAAGCGATCGGTGGTCGTCTCGCAGGCTGCGGTGGTCGGAATCGACGGTGGCGACGGCGCAGGCGGCGGAGGTTCTCGGGTTGCAAGTGTATTTCGAGTTACGGCTCGAATCCGTGTGGTTGAATGCATGCATAAGCATCTAATGAGTTCCTGGAGACTCACCAAGGGGTGCGCGACGGTTGGCGGAGCCCGGACAGCGATGGCGATGGAGAAGACTCCCCGGCGGCGGCAGAAAATGGTGGCTTCACGGCGACAGCCCACTCGGGTCGATGAGAAGCTAGAAGAAGATATCCGTGAGGTCACTTGGGTTCTTGGGATGGTTCATGCACAAGGAATCGAACAAGGGCTCACCGGAGAGGGAGAATTGGAGGATGGAGCCCGGTGGCCGGAGTTGGGGGAGAAACGGCCGATCTCCGAGTTCACAGCGTCGTAGTCCGATTCCTTCGGGCGGCGGCTTCCTGGGATCGAGACAAAGTCAGTGGCGCGGTGGTTCGGTCTGATTTGGTCGGAGTTGACCGGACAGCGATGATGTCCGAGCGGCGGCGCTCTGGTGCTTCTGTGGGCGCGGCGGTGTTCCGGTGTCACGGTTGCACGTTATGCGGTGGGGTTAGAGGGGAAAGCTCGGCGTCATGGGGAGGCCACAGAACGCAAGAGGAAGAGTGACGACCGTGGCTCGATGGCGGCGGCGGCGGTCGTCGTCTCCATGGCCGGCAGAGAAAGAATAGCGAGTGGAAGCAAAAGGGGGCTCTCTCCGTCGGCTGGATCGACGCAGGAGAGGAAATGGAGACAATGCGGCGCATTGGAGTGGATATGGGCGAGCTCGGCGGCTGCCACGACGTCGGACACGCGTCGAGCACGCCGGCGACGTCGTCCCGTTCTCTCTGTCTCTCTCTCTGATAGCTTAGGTGGTGGAGTGTGTCTGCACCGAGGTGGACCAAGGTGAGGGCAAGCTGATGAGGCTGCCATGTGGGTCCCAGGGCGATGCAACAGAGATAGAGTGAGAGGGATGGGTAGGAAACTGGGTGAACACAGTGTTAGGATAGTTTTTAATATTTTCTCTATTATTTTCTTCCTCTCTTCTTTACAATTCCATAACTTATTTTCTGTGCATGATAAACTAATGTAGATTTTTCTGGAGGTATTTAAAAAATACCTAGATTCCATTTTCTTTGGTTTCACTCAAAAATAATTTATATTTTAATCTCATGGAAAAAGAGAAATCTAGTTCAGACGAGATTGATTTGAATTTTTAGAAGGTCAAAACCTATGAAATAAATTCTGGAACAATTATATTAATTCATGATAAATAGAGTAGTATTTGAATAAATTATTTCCCCTATATATTTTTATGTGAGAAAATACACATCTGGAAGTTGTATTGTTTTTTCCGATTAGGGTTTTGAGTAAATCAATAGTTGACTGTTTTGACCCAATTAATTGAGGCATCAAATATACTTATTAAATTATACCAAAATTCTAGTGAGATATATATATTGATTAGGACCTACATGAATTTCCTCATGATTTTATATTGCACCATTTATTTTTAAATATTCAGTGAGCTTATCAACCAATAGATGTTCCTATTAAAAGAATACATTTTAAATGATTATAAATTATATGTTGAATTGTAATTGACCAGAGATGAAGGAGTAAGGCTTTACTTTTAGTTCACCATGCTCAATTCACAAGATACATGAACATGGGTGCACTTAGGATGGTCACTAGCTAGATCAAACCTCACTTAGGTTATATGAAATGGGAGAATTTTTGGTCATCAACTCAAAAACTTATTTTTATTATTTTAACATAGTAAAAATTCGAAATTCGAAATTCGAATTTTTACTATGTTACATTAATATAAGATAGAATATAATGCACTGATGGTGGTACATATACCTCTTTGGAAGTATGGCTTAATTAGATATTTTTATTGTCATTGAGGAGATATATGTACAGAAGATACATTAAATTAAGACTACAAGGTATGATATTCTTTGATATCCCTCAAGAACCGTAAAAACGTTCTATCACACCAAATTTTGGTATTTCTGTTACCCCGAAAATCCCCCCTTTTCAGATAGCTTAAACCCTATGCGACACAAAATCAGTGCACAAATATATTAAAAGTACACATTGGTTAACAAATTAAAATGAGCGAAATGTTGTCACACTTATTACATGAAACCCCATCCTGATGGTTTCTGAGGGATGAATAAAATCCACACACATACTGACTTATAAACAATCCACAATGAGCTCAGGCACACACCCATATGCTCAAAGGCATACCCACTCAACTCAAGGCACACTTGTATATATGTGCAGACATGCTTGCACATGGTTTCAGTTGAAACCCACACAAATCCAACTCGACACACGAGCACAGCTAGCTGCATCAGTCAGCAATGCTCACGTTATCTAGCTAGCTAGCTTGTGTGCATTGATCAGATGGCACAGATCATGTACACAGCAAGCAGCTGATAGCACTAGGAATTATTTAATGTTGCTGTTATCTCTGTTGAGGCTCAGTATGAACCGGTCATTTGCGGTTGCAACGGCTGGGAGGAATAAATCCGTTTGTGTTTGTTATGCGTGCACGAGGATAACGGCGAGCTGCAGGGAGTGGCGTTGAGCGCGTGCGCGAGACTGTAACAACTCACAGGAAAAACGGATCGTGGAATAGAACCTTGGATTCCTTTGTTTTCGTGTTGAGTATAAATAGGTGTTTTAGCTCAGTTTTGTACTTGCAAGTTTTTACTTCAATTGAATCAAGAACCACCAGAAATTTGCCTCACGTTTGATTGATCTCACTCAAAGTTCTGAAACTTTTCCTTCTCTGTTCTGTTCTGAAACTTGCATCTGTTGTTGTTTGCTGTTGCTGCAATTTGCTGTGCCAGACATGAACAGTTAGCACGCAAGGTGTTTGATCGAAGTCCTGGCTGTCGCTAACAAGTGGTATCAGAGCTTCTCAGGTTGGGGAGTTGATCTGACACTATGGCGATGATTCCGGCGACGGCGGATCCGGCGAGGGGGAGCTCGGGAAGCGCGTTCCTGTACCCTCAACTCACACTTACCAACTACACTAGTTGGGTGATTCGGGTGCAGGCGATGATGGAGGACCAGGGCGTCTGGGAGGCGATCGAGCCGGCGGCCGATGCGGCCGTCGATCCGAGAAAGGACAGGAAGGCTAGATCGCATCTACTCCAGTCGCTCCCGGAGGATCTGTTGATGCAGGTAGCCAAGAAGCGGACGGCGAAGGAAGTCTGGGACTGTCTCAAGACAAGGTTCGTCGGGGCGGATCGAGTGCGCGATGCGCGCTTGCAGACGCTCAAAGGAGAATTCACCGGCATGGCGATGGAGGTCGGAGAAACGCTGGACCAGTACGCCGGGAGGCTCACTACCATGGCGGTCCGGTACTCTGCTCTCGGTGCGACGTTGAACGACGCCGCCATGGTGAAGAAGCTTTTCGACACCGTCCCGGAGAAATTCGTCAGCCTCGTCGCAGGGATTGAGCAGTTCTACAACGTCGATGACATGCCGTTCGAGGAGGCGTTGGGCCGTCTCAAGGCCTATGACGAGCGACTTCGGAAAAAGAAGGGAGCCGGCGGTGGAGTCACCGCCGACGGCCAAGTGCTTCTCACTCAGGCGGAGTGGGAGGCGCGATTCAAGAAGGACGGCAGCGAGTCATCCTCACCACAGAAGAACAAGCATCCTCGTGACCCAGGCAACCGTGCCCAGGGCGGACGCGGTCGTGGCAGAGGGCGCGGTGGAGGCGGTGGACGCGGCAGTACGCCGCAGAACAAAGGCGCTGGTGGCTCTGGCGGCGGTGGCCGTGACAAGAGTCACATCAAGTGCTACAATTGCGAAGAATTCGGTCACTACGCCACTCAGTGCCCTCATCCCAAGAAGAAGAAGGGGGAGGCTCACTTGGTGCAAACTGACGACGCGGATCCCGCGTTGTTGTTGGCAGTGACCGAAAACGAGTCGGTGAGCCGGCTGGTCATACACGAGGAGCGTGTGTGGCCACATTTGCTGCTTGCTGACAACGGCGCAACCACCGGGGACGTCTGGTTCCTGGACAACGGGGCAAGCAACCACATGACGGGTGATCGCACCAAGTTCAGAGACCTTGACGAATCAATCACAGGCAGTGTCAAGTTCGGCGACGCATCCACAGTAAGAATTCAGGGGAAAGGTTCTATCCTTTTCTCCTGCAAAAATGGGGACCAATGGCTGTTGCAGGACGTCTACTACATTCCTAGTCTGTGCTGCAACATGGTGAGCTTGGGCCAACTCACCGAGACGGGGCATCGAGTTGTGATGGACGAGGATGTGCTCGAGGTGTTCGACAAATATCCTCTGCGGCTGGTTATGCGGGTGAGGCGCACCCCAAATCGTTTGTACCGCATCGAGCTCAAGCTAGCCAATGCAGTGTGTCTGTTGGCAAATATGGAGGAACCGGCGTGGCTCTGGCTCACGTGGCATGCCAATTTCCAGTCGTTGAAGATGCTGGCGGACAAGGGGATGGCAGGCGGCGTGCCCACAATCAAGCACCCTAACCAGCTCTGTCAAGCATGCCTTGTTGCAAAGCAGATCCGGCAGCCGTTCCCCACGGTGGCAAACTACAGAGCAGAGGAACCGCTTGAATTACTCCACATTGATTTGTGTGGGCCGATCACTCCGTCAACCATGGCTGGTAATCGTTATTTTGCTTTGATTGTTGATGATTTCACACGATGGATGTGGGTGTTCGTGATCAAATCAAAGGACCAGGCGCTGGATGTCTTCACCAAGTTCAAGCCACTGGCCGAGAACACGGCCGGGCGGCGCATCAAGACGCTAAGATCAGATCGCGGTGGCGAATTCCTGTCGGGTGAGTTCGCACAGCTGTGCGAGCAGGCGGGGATTCAGCGACACTTGACGGCGCCATACTCACCGCAACAGAACGGGGTGGTGGAACGCCGAAATCGTTCGGTAATGGCTATGGCACGATCTCTGTTAAAGGGGATGAACGTGCCGGGCAGACTCTGGGGGGAGGCAGTGCGCCACGCGGTGTATCTTCTCAACCGACTGCCAACGAAGACGATGGGTGATCGAACCCCGTACGAGGCATGGACGGGGCGTAAGCCACAGCTGGGACACCTACGGGTGTTCGGTTGCACAGCACACGCCAAGATCACAACCCCCAACCCGAAGAAGCTTGACGATCGGAGTGCGCCGTTTGTGTATCTCGGCGTGGAAGAAGGGAGCAAGGCGCATCGTCTGTTCGACCCGCGTCGCAGGCGAATCCATGTAAGTCGTGATGTCGTTTTCGAAGAAAATATACCTTGGAACAACTGGAGTGAAGTTGCAGGGGAGCGAAATTCCACTGAGTTCACGGTGGAGGATGATGGAGTTGATCCACAACCGGTAGGAGCACCGGTGAGCTCGGTGCCGCGATATGCGACGCCATCCCCTGGCGGGCGTCACGATCAGGGAGAAATGCCGCCTTCTTCCCCGGCAAGCCCGGAAAGAGCGTCACCAACGCTGCCATCGTCGCCTCAGCCTTCACCAACTTTTGGTACCGGCTCTGCTGAGCCAGCGGCGTCACCAGGTTCCGGCAGCGACCCTGGAAGCGATGAGGGTCTCGTCCGTTTCAGGAGCCTTGAAGATATCATGCTGGAGGCACCCCGTGTGGATCTGGTTGAGGATGAACATGATGTGAACGCGTTGCTTGCAGAGATGGAGGAGCCATCAAGCTATCGCGAGGCAGCTGGCCAGCCGGCATGGGAGAATGCCATGGCACAGGAGATGCAGGCAATTGAGAAGAACTCAACTTGGACTCTCTCGACGTTACCAGCAGGACACCGTGCAATTGGGCTAAAGTGGGTATACAAATTGAAAAGGAACACTGCTGGTGAGGTAATCAAACACAAAGCACGATTGGTGGCAAAGGGATATGTTCAGCGTCAAGGGGTGGATTTCGATGAAGTGTTCGCGCCGGTGGCGCGGCTCGACACAGTACGTGTCATTCTTGCTATCGCAGCTGATCGGCAGTGGGAAGTACATCACCTCGACGTCAAGTCAGCATTCCTTAATGGTGATCTCGAAGAAGAAGTATATGTAGCTCAGCCGGAAGGTTTTGTGAAGAAAGGGGAGGAACATCTGGTGCTCAGATTGAGCAAGGCTCTGTATGGGTTACGCCAAGCCCCGCGAGCGTGGAACACGCGCCTCGACAAATGCCTGAAAGAATTGGGATTTGATCGGTGCACACAGGAACAGGCAGTGTACACCCGAGGAAGAGGCAGTGATGGTGTAATCGTAGGCGTTTATGTCGATGATCTCATTGTGACCGGAGAAAATCCCGCTGAGTTGAAGCTGTTCAAAGAACAGATGATGGGGGAGTTTGAGATGAGTGACCTCGGTTTACTCACATATTATCTCGGGATAGAAGTTGATCAAAGTGAAGGTGGTATCACACTGAAACAATCTGCATATGGCAAGAAGTTACTGTCACAATTCGGGATGCTAGATTGCAATCCAGTCTCAGTTCCAATTGATCCAAGATCACAGCTGAACAAAGATACAGGTGGTCAATTGGTAGATGCAACTGAGTATCGGCGAATTATCGGTTGTCTCCGGTACTTACTTCACACAAGACCAGATTTGTCTTACGCTGTTGGAGTAGCGAGCCGATTCATGGAGAGGCCTACCATGTTGCACTTCAAGGCAGTGAAGCAAATTATGAGATATCTGAAAGGAACAGTTCATTATGGTCTTGTGTATCCTCCTGGTAATGGGGAGTTAGTGATCACCGGGTTCTCTAACAGCGACTTAGCTGGTGATGTTGATGATCGGCGAAGCACCGGTGGAATGGCATTCTTTCTTAACCAGAGTTTGATTTCGTGGTGCTCCCAGAAGCAGAGGACAGTGGCATTGTCGTCATGTGAAGCTGAGTTCATGGCTGCCACGACTGCGGCGTGTCAGGGACTCTGGTTGGGAGATTTGCTCAGTGAATTGGCTGGTTTGTTGACAAAAATGGCGGTCAAGCTCTTTGTCGACAACAAATCCGCAATCGCGCTGATGAAAAATCCAGTATTCCACGGCAGAAGTAAGCACATAGATACTCGGTATCATTTTATTCGAGAGTGTGTTGAAGAAGGGAAGATAACTGTGTCTTTCGTCCGGACTGAGGAGCAGCGGGCGGATGCACTGACCAAAGGATTGCCGGCGGCAAAGCTGGCGACGGCGCGGCATCTACTGGGTGTCCGCTATCTTGAGCCACAACAGAGTTAAGGGGGAGATTGTTGCTGTTATCTCTGTTGAGGCTCAGTATGAACCGGTCATTTGCGGTTGCAATGGCTGGGAGGAATAAATCCGTTTGTGTTTGTTATGCGTGCACGAGGATAACGGCGAGCTGCAGGGAGTGGCGTTGAGCGCGTGCGCGAGACTGTAACAACTCACAGGAAAAACGGATCGTGGAATAGAACCTTGGATTCCTTTGTTTTCGTGTTGAGTATAAATAGGTGTTTTAGCTCAGTTTTGTACTTGCAAGTTTTTACTTCAATTGAATCAAGAACCACCAGAAATTTGCCTCACGTTTGATTGATCTCACTCAAAGTTCTGAAACTTTTCCTTCTCTGTTCTGTTCTGAAACTTGCATCTGTTGTTGTTTGCTGTTGCTGCAATTTGCTGTGCCAGACATGAACAGTTAGCACGCAAGGTGTTTGATCGAAGTCCTGGCTGTCGCTAACATTTAATGTATACACAGACACGCACACACAGGCAGCAAGCATGAATACACACCTATTTACGTACAATTTACAGAATCACAGGGACAGACCACACATATGTACGCACCGGTCGGTTCATGTCGTGCGATGGAGCGAGCTAGCACACACAAGATAGCATGAAATTCATCCTGGGAGTAGGTGATTATGAATAGATGGAAGGATGTAGGATGCGTGCAAGGAAATCTTTGTTTTGTCTTGCGGCAGGCCAGTACTTTTTCTTCAACAACCAGGAGCATGCTGGAAACCTTGCATCGTCATCATCATCTTCTTGTGCCGTTCCATTTTCTTGGTCTTGATGCTGCGGCTGCTTGAGAGTAAGAATAGGTTGCTTTCTATGTGCTTTTATTTCATCCCTCACCTGATCAGGGACGTGGTCACCATTGAACTCGAGCTCCTTTAGCATCGGTAGGTTTTTGATGCCTGAGAGAGAATTCATCTTGGTGAAAGACCAGACGATCTTCTCGAGTTTAGGAGCTGCTCCGTCGGTGAAGCGGATATCGGTGACAGTACAGCACTCGACGATAAGAATGTTGAGCTCGAGAAACTCATTTTTGTTGAAGATAAGCTGGCTTTCGTCGTAAGAGTTGTGTGAGAGTACTAGGCAGTGGATTCTTGGTTTCTTGGCGAGAATTTGTAGGTTAGCACGATCCAGCCAGGTAGAATGCAGAGTCACCTTGGAAATGTTTTTAGCATTCTCAAGCGATGAAAGAAGCAGCGACTTGTTGCCCTTCAACTCAAGATGCTTAAACTTTAGAAGGTGGTTGGCCCCCGAAATAGACATTATGTTGTCGAAGGACAAGGCGATCTTCTCAAGCTCTAGAGCTGCTCTAACTTCAAAGGTTATGTCTATCTCCATGTTGGGTCCCTGTTGATGCGAAATCACTCCCGCCCTCACGTCCAAAGCGGGTTCCATGATCACCACGACGGCCTAGGAGATCTGTTTAGCTAGTGCAGATCCAATGGCTTGCCTAAGGGGTTAAGGCGTGCCAATTGATTTGATCTATAATCAACAAGAAAAACATACAGACCATGTTAATAAAACGATAGCCTATCGGCCTATCGGCCGATGGTGTATTGTTTGAGCCCAGCCGATAGGGCAAAGCTATATCGGCTTGTCTGTCTGTAATAAGAGTAAAGTAATTTAAACCTTATATCATGCCTCATCGGTCATTAATCTGTGGATCTTTATATATGATTGATTGTTTCAATAACATCGGCCGATAAGGTGCAAGATGAAATAAACAGTGTGTTAGCTAATACCCTAACATAGACTTGTATGAACAGATTGATAGATGCAAATACGTCAACCATAAACCAATCTGAGATTGATCCATGTTTGGTGTATTTGAATAAACCAATCTATCCATACAAGTGGCGAATATATGTAAAAACATGTAGCAATTACATATATTAGACAAGACCGACTGAAACCCGGCACTATCCTTAATTATGGTTGAGAACAGGCTTTGCTTTAGGATTCAAAACACGACTAGGGTCTATCGCAACGCAAAGTGTGAGAAGAAAACCAAAGCAAAGAGAATCAAGTCGTCAATCACTTTTGGGGATGGTAGATGCCTTAACTAATCTACCGAAGCTCAATGGTTTAACAATTGTCAACTTGGAACCCTAAAACGAGTTCTTTGCCGCAACGTTAAATCAATCTGCTGCTTATAGATTAGTCAAGACATGATAAACGACGATCACATCGACAGGGCTAACGTGTCTAAAGCGACACGTTAGCCCTGATGATGTGAATCGTCGGGGACAAGCTCCTACCTCTACTCGAAGAAGTAAGAACTTGCCGGAGATGACCTCTTGTGAGGGTGGCAATGCACCGAAAGTAAATTGAAAAGTATTGTGTTTGTGTTTGATTGATTCGAGAGTTATTTGTTACAAGCTATCGGGATATATATACCTGAAGATTACAACCTTGTCCATATAGGACACGATTCTAACTATAACTAAACAAACAAGTCCACATGGCGGACCCTTACCATAGATTAAATCTAAACCGACTTTAACTTCCTAATTAATAGATACAATTGCCTCAAATCGGGCTCTATCCCTGTCACGCCCCAAACTAGCCCAAACGACGGCCAGAGTAAGGCGATCCAAATTAACCTGTATGCCTGTACCAGTCCCAGGAAACAGTGCTGGTACCACAGGAAGATAGAATATCACAACAACAGCGGTCTCTTTATTAAGAGTAGAATTACAACCAAGGTTGGAACTGCGGACAGACCCCGAGTTCACAACAGCATTACAAAAAGGCGGAAGCGAAAAGCGCAGACTAGCCCTAAGCCACAAGCAAAGCCTTGGGGAAAGGCCGAAACCCCACTACAGCTCGAAGTCTGCTTGCTTCTGGAAGAACTCTTCTTCAGCAGGGTTGTTGATGCAAAAAACACATACTGGCCTGGGAGATCTGCTTAGCTCCAGTGCAGGTCCAAATCTTGGTGAGATGCGGGCGTGCCAGTCAGTTTGATCCTACAACTGACAAGATATACAAATAGCAGATCAAAGAACCGATCGGCCAACATAGCCGATGTAGTAATTCCAGCCGATCCTGATAACAGCCGATAGCGATAGGGTTTTGAGCTATCGGCTATATGTTCAATGTAGATTCTGACACTTGATGTAAATAATGACAAAGAGACAATCGGCTGATGATAATATGCATTAGATCGGCAATGACTTGATAAAGTGAAACGAAAGTTAGACATACTCGATCGGCTGTAGATATCAATGATACATAATTTAAATCTCAAAATATATTTAAACCAAGTGATTGGGATAGATCGGACAGGGCGCCGAGACAGTATAAATCACTTATGTCTAAAAACATCTCAAGAGAAAGATTATATATATTCATAGCATAGCCGATGAAGTGAATCTAACATAGATCCAATGCCATAAAATCCACAAGATTAGATTAAACAGTGAAACCTTTGTTGTTATCGGCTAAATTCAACTTATATGCAATCCTTATAAGCCGATGCAACGTCCAGATAACTCACCGGCTGAAACCCCGATGAAACCCTTATCGGCAATCAAAAAGCAGGCTAGAGACTCATGATTCTAAGCACGACTTAGTAGGTCAAACTCAACTGATGCAGCACTAAGTATGTAAAGAAACACAGTATCTAGATGATCAAGCCCTTGATTGATTTTCAGGGTGGTAGATGGCTAAGCTAATCTAATCTAGCAAGACGATTTAGCCGATACCGGCAGAAACCCTAAAACGAGAAGCAGCCGATAAAACTAAATCGAGATGCTAATACTAGATTAATAGAAGACATATGATAAATAGCCAGGCAAATATATTATCCAAACCAGAGCAATCCAAGAGGTCGAATGTACTGATGCAGCCTTGAACGACGCCGACGTAGATGATACAATTGCCTGAACCGACGGAACATTGGACTTACCCCTTCGCCGGAGATCGACAGCTGATGCAGCCCCGCGTCAGGTGCCAAATTCCGCCGGTTGGTAAATAAACCGTAACAGAGTAAAAGGTGGCGATGCGCCGAATTGAATTGATCGAGAGTTGATTGATTACAATAACCCCGGGTGTACATATTTATACCCATGGGGAGATACTAGTCCTTGTAGGACAAGAAAGAAACTTTCCTAAAGATAAAAGAAAAACATAAAGTCCTTAAGGGACACTAAACACACTTTCCTAAAGATAAAAGGAAACTAACAAATATTCTAATTAATAGATACAATTGCCTTCTTCGGACTCAATCCGCACGTGGCAATCCTCATGAAGCACACCAACCGAACCTGACAATGATCCTGCCATCTCCTCATCGGAATCGGCTACATCGGCTATCCTTGTCCGATTCTGTTTCAGCCGATGCACACCGTAGCCGATTTGGCTTGCAGCCGATTCATACTCTGTTTCTGTAATCGCTTATCTCCTTCAATCGGCTTCGGCTTTAACTCTGAATCCAATGCGTGATTTACCAAATGTCTTCGAGAACTGGGGGAGTTATTTATATAGAGCAAGGGTGAGTACGGAAGTACTCAGCAAGTCAAGGGAATTAAGTGTTCAATGCAAGCTTCAAAGGAGAGCCAATTATTTTTCGCGTTCGATTTTAGTTTAAGATCTTCAGAAACAACTAAGTGCATGCTTCTCAACGACACGGACGAGAGAGTGCGTCTCATCCGGTCAGAGCAGTGAATTTGCATAGATTGATTCTTGTCGGCACGAGAGGCTCCCTGCCAATCGTTCGCCGATACCGGCTGTACCAACAGCCACACGCGAGAGGCTCCCTGCCAATCGCTCACCAGCACCGGCTGTACCCGTAGCCACACGCCAAGCATTGATCAGAGATCTCACACCAACAGTAGTTCACCAAGTACTTAGTAAGACTACGCTAAGGAATCACCTCACATCCGCCCATGACCGTGGCCACGGCTGTTCGAACAGTTAATAACCTCTGCAGAGGGGGTACACTTTACCCACAAGACGTTACTAACCCGGGTCACCCAGCCCATGCAGAACAGCCACGTTTGGTGACTTTGAGGCTTTCACGACAAGGCATTTCGAAAGCCGACTCAGGGTCATCTTATGCCAACGGGAGGGGTCCCACGGACCAACACCAAGTTAGGTCCCAGACCATACTGTGCCAGGAAGCCCAGGGGTCCTCCCCGACACCACCCCGGCGAATCCACTTGTCCCTTGGCATCAAGATTTCCCTGGCCTTGCTAGTTACTCAGCTAGGGGTGTCCCATATCACCCATGTGGTCGTACTTGACATATGCTCGGATATAATTCCCAAGGAATCGGTCCTTAGAGCGAGAACGGGAAGACCGCACCTCCAGTATGCCTCCCGCACCGCGACTTTTGGAAACTCACTTAAATTTTCAAGGCACTGACCCAAGTGTCGGGTTTTTTTCCAAGCATTTTGTAAACTCCAGTTTTACCCAGTTGCTCACTTTTTAAATTTGAGGGGAGCCTCGGTATTCGTACGCGGGGTTCGAATACCGAGACCTCACCGGAGGGTGACAAGGGGGTATTAGGGTGTTCAATAATCAAGGAAGGTGAATGCAGCAATTGGGTGGGGCCTGCCGGCTATATTGCAAACCGAGGCCAAGTGTCCAGTGTAATCCTAGGAATGCATAGTTTGCGGAAACAAAATACTTAAATCCAAAATTATAGGTTCAATTGATCAAAGGTGACTTGCCTTGCTCGAGATCTTGAGCTTCTTCTTCGAAATCCGCACTCTGCGGGTATTCTGGCTCCGAAACTACACGTGAAACGAGGCGACTTAAAACAACGATAAAAAGAAGCCCTATTAAAGACCACTAAGCGTGCCATTGGATAGATCTCGATTTTTAAGGAATTTTGAAAATTGAACGGAGTCAATTGGACGAACGGTTGAGAAGATATGAATTTCCTAAGATTAAATGATTTTCTGTCTAAAGGAAAAGGAATTCTGTCACGCCCCAAACTGGCCCCGGGCGGAGACCAGGGTAGGGCGGTCCAGATTGACCTCTATGCCTGTACCAGTCCCAGGAAATAGCGCTGGTACAACAGGAAGACTGAATATCACAACCACAGCGGTCTCTTTATTAAGAGTAGGATTACAACCAAGGTTGGAACTGCAGACAGAACCCGAGTTCACAACAGCATTACAAAAAGGCGGAAGCGGAAAGCGGAGACTAGCCCTAAGCCACAAGCAAAGCCTTGGGGAAGGCCGAAACCCTACTACTGCTCGAAGTCTGCTTGCTCCTGGAAGAACTCTTCATCAGCAGGGTCCACCTCTTCATCTTCGAGAACTGGGGGGGGTTTAATTATATAGAGCAAGGGTGAGTACGGGAGTACTCAGCAAGTCAGGGGAATTAAGTGTTTAATGCAAGCTTCAAGGGAAAGCCAGTTATTTTTCACAATTGGTTTTAGTTTAAGACTTTAGAAACATCTAAGTAAGTGCTTCTCAACGACACGGATGAGAAAGTGCGTCTCATCCGGCCGGAGCAGTGAAAATGTATCGATTGATTCTTGTCGGCACGAGAGGCTCCCTGCCAATCGTTTACCGACCCGGCTGCACCAACAGCCACAACTCACACACGCCGGTACGAGAGGCTCCCTGCCAATCGTCACCGACTCCGGCTGCTTCAACAGCCACAAGTCAACACATCGGTACGAGAGGCTCCCTGCCAATCGTCACCGACTCCGGCTGCTTCAACAGCCTTAAACCAAGCACAGAACGGAAAACCTCACACCAACAGCAGTTCACAAGGTGTTCAATAAAACTACGCTAAGGAATCACCTCACATCCGCCCATGACCGTGGGCACGGCTGTTCGAACAGTTGTTAACCTCTGCAGAGGGGGTACACTTTACCCACACGACGTTACTAACCCCGAATCACCCAGCCCGCGACCCTCGGTCACGTCTGGCGACCTTGAGGCTTTCACGACAAGGCATTTCGAAAGCCGACTCAGGGTCATCTTATGCCAACGGGAGGGGTCCCACGGACCAACACCAGGTTAGGTCCCAGACCATACTGTGCCAGGAAGCCCAGGGGTCCTCCCCGACACCACCCCGGCGAATCCACTTGTCCCTTGGCATCAAGATTTCCCTGGCCTAGCTAATTACTCAGCCAGGGGCGTCCCATATCACCCATGTGGTCGTACTTGACATATGCTTGGATGTAATTCCCAAGGAATCGGTCCTTAGAGCGAGAACGGGCAGACCGTACCTCCAGTACGTCTCCCGTACCGCGAGTTTTAGAAACTCACTTTAGTTTTCAAGACACCGACCCAAGTGTCGGGTTTTCCAAGCATTTTGTAAACTCAAGTTTTACCCAGGTGATCAATTTTAAAGTTTGAGGGGAGTCTCGATATTCGTACGCGAGGTACGGATACCGAGGCATCACCTGAGGGGTGACAAGGGTGTTAGGGTATTCAAATATCAAGGAAGGTGAATGCAGCAAATGGGTAGGGCCTGCCGGTTGTATTGCAAACCGAGGCCAGTGCCAAGTGTAACCTAAGTATGCATAGTTTGCGGAATCAAAATACTTAATTTAAATTATGGGTTCAATTGATCAAAGGTGACTTGCCTTGCTCGAGATCTTGAGCTTCTTCCTCGAAATCCGCGCACTGCGGGTCTTCGGGCTCCGAGACTACACGCGAAACGAGACGACTCAACAAAGCGATAAAAGAAGCCCTATTAAAGACCACTAAGCGTGCCATTGGATAGATCTCGATTTTTGAGGAATTTTGGAAGTGGAACGGAGTTAATCGGACGAACGGTTGAAAAGATATGAATTTCCGAAGATTAAAGGATTTTCTGGAATAAAGAAAAGGAATTATTAATTCCCTGGAAAAAGAAAAGAAGGAGGGACTGAAATTGGACTTTATTTTGGGCGGCTAAGGGCAGCCCAAAGGATTTGAATGGGCGCGGCCTAAATAATTGGGCCGGCGGCCCGAAGGGATTGGCCCATGGCCGATCGGCGCGCGGGGGGGGGGGAATGGCCGATGGGCCGAAGAGAAAGGAGAGGCCGATGGCCGACGGCCGACGGGAGCCGATGGGCCGACAAGGGGAGGCCGATGGGCCGATGCAGGCCTGGCGGCCGAAGCCGACGACGGGAGCCGATGGGCCGACAAGGGAGGCCGATGGGCCGATGCAGGCCTGGCGGCCGAAGCCGACGACGGGAGCCGATGGGCCGACAAGGGAGGCCGATGGCCGATGCAGGCCTGGCGGCCGAAGCCGACGACGGGAGCCGATGGGCCGACAAGGGAGGCCGATGGGCCGATGCAGGCCTGGCGGCCGAAGCCGACGACGGGAGCCGATGGACGCGGATTAAGACGACGGCCGACGACGCGGGGCTCGGCCGCGAGCGGCGGCGGCGGCGAGGACGAGCGACGGCGGTGCGGGGGCGGCGCCTAGGGTTCGAACGCGCGGCGGTGGTGCTATCTAGCGCCTAAAGAAGGGGAGAAAAAGAGAGAGACGGCGGAACGGGAGTTACCGCGAGAAGGTTTTCGCCGGGGACGGGGGCGACGACGCGGGGCGGCGGTGAGACGCGGTCCCGAGCCGGGGAAGAAGAGGGCGCCGGGCTCCTCTCCTTGCGGCGACGGCAGCAAGAGGGCGGTGGCGCGACGGCGGGAAGGGCGAGCTCGGGGAGGCGGCAATGGCGGCCGGGCGGAGGGGAAAGAAATTGCGGGCCGAGCGGCGGGGGTTTTGTAGGGCGCTAGGTCGGTCGGTTCGGGGGGGGGGAGAAAGGCGGTTCGCGGAGGTCGGTTTGGGGCGCGGAGAGGGGACCGGCGCACTCCGGCGCTAGCGGCCAACGGCGGCAGCGGTGACGCCGGCCGGTCGGGAAAAAGGGGAAAGGGGAAGAAAAAGGAGGCTTGCCTCCTAGCCGATTTGGGTAAGGGCGCGCGCGCGGGGAGAGAGAGCGCTGGCTCTCTCGGCTCGACGCGTGCGGGCACGTGCGCGGCGTGCACGGGCCGAGCGGCCTGGCGCGGCCCAGCGGGGAGGGGCGAGGCCGAAGGGGTTGGGCCGGCGGCGGCCCGAGGAAGGAGAGGAGAAGGAGGGAGCAGGCCGAGAGGGGCTGGGCCAGCGGCGGCCCGGGGGGGAAAGAGAGGGGCAAAAGCCGAAGGGGAAAATCGGCCCAGGTAAAAGGGAGGTAAACCAGACTTTTCCAGAGAAAAAGAAAGGGGGAGTTTGAGGGCTCGGATTTGAAATCCGATTCCGCGGTTTTCTCCGGGATTGAACTGAGAGGGGAGACACGAGACCTTGGCACACAACAAGACTCAACTGAAGAGCAAACTTTCGCAATTAGGGTTTTTAGCAGATTAGTTTTCCCGCTAACGCCGCGACAAAACGGGCGTTACAAACCAACCCCCCTAACAAGAATCTCGTCCCCGAGATTCAGCACCTAAGGGAGCAGCTCCGGGAACTGGGCACGGAGAAGATCTTCGCGTTCCCAAGTTGCTTCATCCTCTGAGTGGTTGCTCCACTGCACCTTGTAGAACTTAACGGTCTTTCTTCGAGTCTGACGTTCAGCCTCTTCAAGAACTCTGATTGGTCTCTCTTTATAGGTTAGGTTCTTCTCCAGTTCTATGCTTCCCAAGGGAACTTGTTCCTCTGGAACACGAAGACATTTCTTTAACTGGGACACATGGAACACATTGTGCACATCTGTCAGTCCTTCTGGTAGCTCAAGCTGGTAGGCAACTTCGCCGCGTCTGGCGGTGATGAGGTAGGGGCCGATATAGCGAGGAGCTAACTTGCCGGACATTCCAAACCTCTTTAGACCACGGAGTGGAGACACTCGCAGGTACACGTGATCTCCCACTGCAANAATTGCGGCCGAGCGGCGGGGGGGTTTTGTAGGGCGCTAGGTCGGTTCGGCCGGGGGGGAGAAAGGCGGTGCGGCCGAGAGGCGGTGGAGCGTGGCGAGGGGACCGCGCTGGCGCTCCCCGCGCTAGCGGCCAAACGCGGCAGCGGTGACGCCGGCCGGTCGGGAAAATGGGGGAAAGGGGGAAGAAAAAGGAGGCTTGCCTCCTAGCCGATTTGGGTAAGGGCGCGCGCGTGGGGAGAGAGAGCGCTGGCTCTCTCGGCTCGACGCGTGCGGGGCACGTGCGCGGCGTGCACGGGTCGAGCGGCCTGGCGCGGCCCAGCGGGGAGGGGCGAGGCCGAAGGGGTTGAGCCGGTGGCGGCCCGAGAAGGAGAGGAGAAGGAGGGAGCAGGCCGAGAGGGCCTGGGCCAGCGGCGGTCCGGGGGGGAAAGAGAGGGACAAAAGGCCGAAGGGGAAAATCGGCCCGGGTAAAAGGGAGGTAAACCAGACTTTTCCACAGAAAAAGAAAGGGGGAGTTTGAGGGCTCGGATTTGAAATCCGATTCCGCGGTTTTCTCCGGGATTGAACTGAGAGGGGAGACACGAGACCTTGGCACACAACAAGACTCAACTGAAGAGCAAACTTTCGCAATTAGGGTTTTTTTAGCAGAATAGTTTTCCCGCTAACGCCGGGACAAAACGGGCGTTACAAACCAACCCCCCTAACAAGAATCTCGTCCCCGAGATTCAGCACCTAAGGGAGCAGCTCCGGGAACTGGGCACGGAGAAGATCTTCGCGTTCCCAAGTTGCTTCATCCTCTGAGTGGTTGCTCCACTGCACCTTGTAGAACTTAACGGTCTTTCTTCGAGTCTGACGTTCAGCCTCTTCAAGAACTCTGATGGGTCTCTCTTTATAGGTTAGGTTCTTCTCCAGTTCTATGCTTCCCAAGGGAACTTGTTCTTCTGAAACTCGAAGACATTTCTTTAACTGGGACACATGGAACACATTGTGCACATCTGTCAGTCCTTCTGGTAGCTCAAGCTGGTAGGCAACTTCGCCGCGTCTGACGGTGATGGGGTAGGGGCCGATATAGCGAGGAGCTAACTTGCCGGACATCCCAAACCTCTTTAGACCACGGAGTGGAGACACTCGCAGGTACACGTGATCTCCTACTGCAAACTCGAGATCACGTCTCCGATTATCTGCATAGCTTTTTGTAACGCCCGTTTTGTCGCGGCGTTAGCGGGAAAACTAATCTGCTAAAAACCCTAATTGCGAAAATTTGCTCTTCGGTTGAGTCTTGTCGTGTGCCAAGGTCTCGTGTTTCCCCTCTCAGTTCAATCCCGGAGAAAACCGCGAAATCGGAATTCAAATCCGAGCCCTAATCCTCCCAAATTCAAACCCTCAGAAAAAGTCTGGATTACCCCCCCTGCCCTCGGGCCGGATCCTTCCCGGCCTATTTCCCTCTTCCTTCCCTGGGCCGCCCCCCTGGCCCAGCCCCTCTCGGCCGCTCCCTCTCTCCCCTTCTTTTCCTAGGCCGTCCCCGACCCAGCTCCCTCTCCTTCTTGGGCCGTCTCGGCCCAGCCGCCTGCCCGGCCGCCTTCTTCCCCCGCTGGGCCGCGCCAGGCCGCTCGGCCCGCACGCGCCCGAGCCGCGTCGCCCCAGCCGCGCCGTCCTTCTTTCTCTCTCTCTCTTCTCCCCAACGGATCCCGCCGGCGCCGTTCCGTCGCCGCAGACCGCCGCTGGTCCGCCCGGCCCCGCCGCCTCTGCGCGCGCGTGCCGCCTCGGAGAGCCGCGTCCTCTCTCTTTCTCCGTGCCCTTTCCCTTCTCGGCAAGGGACCGGCTCCCCTTTCCTCCCTCCTCTTTTCCTCTTTTCTTTTCTTCTCTCTCGGCCGCCGACCGCCGCCGACGTCACCCGCTGCCGCGCTTGGCTGCTAGCGCGGGGAGCGCCCGCGCGGTCCCCTCGCCGCGCCAAACCGACTTTCCCCCCCCCCAAACCGACCTAGCCGCCCTTCAAAACTCCCCCCCTCCGCCGGGCCGCCATTGCCGCTCCCTTCCGCCAAACACCCCTCCCCCACCGTGCCGCTGCCGCCGTCGTCCGTGCCGCTCGCCGCCGCACCAAGGACGCCGGAGGGAACCCCGGGCGCCGTCTCGCCCGCCCTCTCCCTCGGCTGGGCCCGCGCCGCCGCCCGCGTCGTCGCCCTCTTCCCCGGCTCACCGCCCCGCCGCGGTAAGCCCCTCTCCCCCTCAATCTTCCCCTCTTTCGCCGGTTTTGGGCCGCTAGCCAACCGTAGGACCCCCCCCTCCGGCCACCGCCGTGGCCGCCGTCGCCTTCTCTCCGCCCCGGCGCCGTTGCCCCCTTCCTTTTCTTTTCTCCCCGTCGGCTTGGCCGCCGCCTCAAACCGCCGCCGTCGTGCCCCGCTCCGATCCGAGCCGAGGGCTCGTTCTCCCTCTCCTCTCTCTCTCCACCGGCGCCTCCCGACGCCGTCCGCCCCCTCCAGCTCGCCGCCCACCGCCGACCGCCCGCGAGCCGCCCTCTCCGGGGCGAGCTCCTCCCCTTTCTCCCCCGCGCGTGCCGACGTGGATGCCACGTCCGCCTGACTCGGCCCCACGGGAGACCGGTCAAAGCCTCCCGGTCCACCGGCCCGGCCTCGCGCGCGTCTCGCCGCTTGGGCCGCGCCTCGCCAACCGGGCCGTCCGGCCTTTCCCCGCGTCGCGTCGTCCATGGGCTGTGCCCCGCTCGGCTCCAGGCCGCCTTCTCGCGCGCCGGCCCGTTTTACTCGGGCCGCGCAGCCAGTCAGCCCCTCGGCCGCTCGGCCTTTTTGCTCGTGGGCCGCGCCCTCAAGCGCCGGCCTGCTCGGCCCGCTCGGCCTACAAGCGCCATCGGCCGATTAGGCCCATCGGCCTACTTCTCTCCAGCGCCGATCGGCCTAGGGCCGATCCCTTCGGGCCGCCGGCCCAATTATTTCGGCCGCGCCCATTCTAATCTTTTGGGCTGCCCTTAGCCGCCCAAAATAAAGTCCAATTTTAGCCCCTCCTTCTTTTCTTTTCCAGGGAATTATTAATTAATTATTAATTCCTTTTCCTTTATTCCAGAAAATCCTTTAATCTTCGAAAATTCATATCTTCTCAACCGTTCGGCCGATTAACTCCGTTCCACTTCCAAAATTCCTAAAAAATCGAGATCTATCCAATGGCACGCTTAGTGGTCTTTAATAGGGCTTCTTTTTATCGTTTTGTTGAGTCGTCTCGTTTCGCGTGTAGTCTCGGAGCCCGAAGACCCGCAGTGCGCGGATTTCGAGGAAGAAGCTCAAGATCTCGAGCAAGGCAAGTCACCTTTGATCAATTGAACCTATACTTTAAATTAAGTATTTTAATTTCGCAAACTATGCATTACTTAGGTTACACTTGACACTAGGCCTCGGTTTGCAATACAACCGGTAGACCCTACCCATTTGCTGCATTCACCTTCCTTGACAATTGATTACCCTAACACCCTTGTCACCCCTCAGGTGATGCCTCGGTATCCGTACCTCGTGTACGAATATCGGGACTCCCCTCAAACTTTAAAAATTGATCACCTGGGTAAAACTTGAGTTTACAAAATGCTTGGAAAACCCGACACTGGGGTCGGTGTCTTGAAAACTAAAGTGAGTTTCTAAAACTCGCGGTACGGGAGACGTACTGGAGGTACGGTCTGCTCGTTCTCGCTCTAAGGACCGATTCCTTGGGAATTACATCCAAGCATATGTCAAGTACGACCACATGGGTGATATGGGACGCCCCTGGCTGAGTAATTAGCTAGGCCAGGGAAATCTTGATGCCAAGGGACAAGTGGATTCGCCGGGGTGGTGTCGGGGAGGACCCCTGGGCTTCCTGGCACAGTATGGTCTGGGACCTAACCTGGTGTTGGTCCGTGGGACCCCTCCCGTTGGCATAAGATGACCCTGAGTCGGCTTTCGAAATGCCTTGTCGTGAAAGCCTCAAGGTCGCCAGACGTGACCGAGGGTCGCGGGCTGGGTGATTCGGGGTTAGTAACGTCGTGTGGGTAAAGTGTACCCCCTCTGCAGAGGTTAATAACTGTTCGAACAGCCGTGCCCACGGTCATGGGCGGATGTGAGGTGATTCCTTAGCGTAGTTTTATTGAACACCTTGTGAACTGCTGTTGGTGTGAGGTTTTCCGTTCTGTGCTTGGTTTAAGGCTGTTGAAGCAGCCGGAGTCGGTGACGATTGGCAGGGAGCCTCTCGTACCGATGTGTTGGTTTGAGGCTGTTGAAGCAGCCGGAGTCGGTGACGATTGGCAGGGAGCCTCTCGTACCGGCGTGTGTGAGTTGTGGCTGTTAGAGCAGCCGGGGTCGGTGAACGATTGGCAGGGGGCCTCTCGTGCCGACAAGAATCAAATGATACAATGTCACAGCTCCGGCCGGATGAGACGCACTTTCTCGTCCGTGCCGTTGAGAAGCACTCACTTAGATGTTTCTGAAAGCCCTGAACTAAAATCAATTGTGAAAAATAACTGGCTTTCTCTTGAAGGTTGCATTAAACACTTAATTTCCCCTGACTTGCTGAGTACTTCCGTACTCACCCTTGCTCTATATAATTAAACCCCCCCCAGTTCTCGAGGATGAAGAGGTGGACCCTACTGATGAAGAGTTCTTCCAGGAGCAAGCCGACTTCGAGCAGTAGTAGGGTTTCGGCCTTCCCCAAGGCTTTGCTTGTGGTTTAGGGCTAGTCTCCGCTTTCCGCTTCCGCCTTTTTGTAATGCTGTTGTGAACTCGGGTTCTGTCCGCAGTTCCAACCTTGGTTGTAATCCTACTCTTAACAAAGAGACCGCTGTTGTTGTGATATTCAGTCTTCCTGTTGTACCAGCGCTATTTCCTGGGATTGGTACATGCATACAGGTCAATCTGGACCGCTCTATCCTGGTCTCCGCCCGGGGCCAGTTTGGGGCGTGTCACTTTTCTGTCGGTTCTGAGCTGTCTTCAGACGGTCTCGAATCAGCTTGACTTGCTGTTCAGCTTCCTTCAGTACGTCAGGTCCAAACACTTGCGCTTCGCCTACCTCGTTCCAACACAACGGGGTGCGACACTTTCGTCCAAACAGGGCTTCATTTGGGGACATCTGGATGCTGGATTGGTAACTGTTGTTGTAGGAGAACTCAGCGTTGGGGAGACAACGATCCCATGTGCCTTCGAAGTCTAGGGCACATGCCCGAAGCATGTCCTCTAGGATCTGGTTAACTCGTTCTGTCTGCCCATCTGTCTGCGGGTGATAGGCGGTACTGAAGTTTAAATTGGTACCCATTGCCTCGTGTAACTGTTGCCAGAATTTTGAGGTAAACTGAGTGCCTCGATCCGACACTATCTTCTTTGGGCAACCGTATCGGCAAACCACGTGGGTCATGTACAGGTCTACCAGCTTTTTCCCATCGTAGGTGGTTTTCACTGGTACAAAATGAGCTGCCTTGGTTAGGCGGTCCACGATTACCCAGATGGAGTCATACCCGCTAGGGGTCCTTGGTAAACCGGTAATGAAATCCATACCGATCTCCTCCCATTTCCACTCGGGAATTCGGAGGGGTTGTAACAAACCGGCGGGTTTCTGATGTTCGGCCTTTACTCTTTGGCAGATGTCACATAAGGCTACATACTCTGCAACATCTCGCTTCATTCCAGCCCACCAAAAGTATTCCTTGATGTCTTGGTACATCTTGGTACTCCCTGGATGGATGGAGTACGCTGACTCATGAGCTTCTCTCAGAATGAGGTCCTTTAATTCCTTTTTGGCTGGCACGCAGATGCGGGATCCGAACCAAACAGTATCCTGGTCGTCGATGGTGAAGCCTTTGAGTCTTTTCTTACGGATCTTATCCTTCATTCCTTTCATACCCTCGTCTTCTCGTTGCGCTTCTCGGATTTGAACTTCTAGGGTCGGTTGCACTGTAAGGCTGGCTAGGTTTCCGGTGGGAACCACGGTCACTTTCAACCTCTCGATTTCTCGACACAGGTCATCCTGTGTTGGCCAAACTAGGGCGGTAGCACAGTAGGTCTTGCGACTTAACGCGTCGGCGACCACATTTGCTTTTCCAGGGTGGTAGTGTATACCGAGATTATAATCCTTGATTAATTCCAACCATCTTCTTTGTCTCATGTTCAATTCACTCTGGGTAAAGATGTACTTGAGGCTTTTGTGATCGGTGTAAATCTCACATCTGTTTCCAATCAGGTAGTGACGCCAAATTTTCAGGGCATGAACCACAGCTGCCAATTCCAGGTCATGCGTAGGGTAGTTGACCTCATGGGGCCTGAGTTGTCTTGAAGCGTAGGCCACCACCTTTCGGTCTTGCATTAAGACACATCCTAGACCTTGTCTCGATGCATCACAGAAGATCTCAAAATCCTTTCGGATGTCAGGCAGGGTGAGGACGGGAGCAGTCGTCAATCTTTTCTTGAGTTCTTGAAAACTGCGTTCACATGCTTCCGACCATTCAAACTTCTTTTCCTTCTTTAGGAGTTCCGTCATTGGTCGAGCCAGCTTGGAAAATCCTTCGATGAACCTCCGGTAGTAACCCGCTAAACCGAGGAAACTACGGATCTCAGACACCGTCTTGGGTGCGTTCCAGGCGAGGACGGTCTCAACCTTACTGGGGTCTACTTCAACACCTTTGGTGGAGATGACATGGCCAAGGAAGGCTACTTTATCCAACCAAAACTCACACTTCGAGTACTTGGCAAAGAGTTGGTGTTCACGCAACCTTTCCATTACTTTCCGTAGATGATTTGCATGATCTTGTTCATTTCTTGAGTAAATCAGAATGTCGTCGATGAAGACCACAACGAACTTATCCAAGTAGTCCATGAAAACTTTATTCATCAGGTTCATGAAGAATGCCGGAGCATTGGTGAGTCCGAAAGACATCACGGTGAACTCATACAAGCCATACCGCGTTGAGAAAGCGGTCTTGGGGATATCTTCTGATCTGATTTTGAGCTGGTGATACCCAGATCGTAGGTCGATCTTGGAGAATACTCTGGCTCCTTCCAATTGGTCGAACAAATCGTCAATCCGTGGTAGGGGATACTTATTCTTGATGGTTACTTCGTTCAAGGCTCTATAGTCTATCACCATTCTCTCAGAGCCATCTTTCTTCTTTACTAAGAGCACAGGGGCTCCCCAAGGGGACGAGCTGGGTCGCACGTAACCCTTGTTCTGAAGTTCTTCGATCTGTTTCTTAATTTCTGCCAGTTCGTTGGCTGCCATTCTGTAGGGTCTCTTGGCAATGGGAGCGGTGCCTGGGGCAAGCTCTATGGAGAACTCAATTTCTCGATCCGGTGGCATCCCGGGTAGTTCTTCTGGGAACACATCGGGGTACTCGTTGACTATAGGTACCATTTCCAAGGGAGTGGCTTGCAAACTGTTCAGGGTTGACCGATTTCCGGGAAGGAGGGGAGTGAAACGCACTTGTTTTCCTCCGGGTCCTTGCAAAGTGATGGTCCTATCGGCACAATCAATTTGTCCTTTGTGCTTAGCCAACCAATCCATCCCTAGGATGACATCCAGACCTTGGGAGTCTAGGACTATGGGTTTGGCTGCGAAGCTAACCCCTTCTATCACTAGATCAACCTTGGGGCATAGTTTATCTGCCCTTATATCCCTTCCAGGGGAATGTATTACCATAGGTACTTGTAAATTTTGGGTTTTCCAACCATTTCTTTTCACAAAAGCTTGTGATATGAACGAATGAGAAGCTCCTGAATCAAATAGAACGAGTGCGGGTATGGAGTTGACAGAGAACATACCCATCACCACGTCGGGGGCCTCTTGGGCGGTTTCAGCTTGAATGTGGTTCACTCGACCTCGTCCAAAGTTGTTGGAGGCGCGAGAACCTTGTCCACTTGTCTGAGTGACTGGACGGGACTGTGCAGGTGCTGGCGTCCTGGGGAAGCTAGCATCAGAGCGTCCGGGGTTAGAATTTCCCTGATTCCGAGGACACTGCCTGGCGTAATGTCCCATTTGTTTGCACGTGAAGCACTGCACATTTGCCATTCCTGTGGGCGAATTGAAGGAGGAGACACTGTTCCTTGCGGTGTTGCCACTAGGGGCATGCTGCTGGGGCGACGGAGTAAGGCGGGGCACCGGCGGACGGGGAGTAAAGCCAGGTTGGCGACTGACTTGATGGGCAGGTTGGTGGTACTGCATGGGATGTCCAACACGAGGGCGTGGCGCACCTCGGAATGGGGGCGCTTGGTGGGTAGACTTGCGCTTCTTATATTCCTCAGTTGCCTCTTTTCTGGCATCCTCCAGAAGCAAGGCCTTGTTGACCATGTGCTGGAAAGTGGGGAAGTCATGGGCAAGCAACTGGATTCTCAACCCTACTGCGATTCCCTTCAAGAACTTCCTGATCTTTTTCTTGTCGGAGTCCACTTCTTCGGGAGCATACCGAGCCAATTTGTTGAAGCGACTCAGGTACTCATTGACGCTTCCTGTACCTTGTTTCAGACGATTGAACTCTTCTTTCTTCATGTCGATGGTACTTTCGGGCACATGAGCTGCACGGAAGGCATCGGCGAACTCTGCCCACTCAATGTTGACAGCGTCTGGATGGGCATTACAGTAATTCTCCCACCAGTCGGCTGCAGAACCTCTTAACTGATGTGCAGCAAAAAGGGTCTTTTCCACTGGGGTGCACTGCACTAGGTTGAGTTTTCTCTCAACATCCTTTAGCCAATCGTCGGCCTCAACGGGCTCGACGGTGTGAGAGAATTCCGGTGGATGGGATCTTAGAAAGTCCGTCAGCTTGGATCTGTGATTGTTGTTATGGAAAGGCACTGGGTGCGGAGCCTGCGGCTGCAAATTCTGCTGGATGCCTGCAATGGCTTGGGCTAAGCCCTGCAAGATCTGAGTCTGAACTGCCATCATGTGCTGGTAATCTGCCTGAAGCTGGGGAGGCGGGGGTAAGTCCTGTGCACGGTTTGCTGCAGGATCTGCCTGAGCTGGAGCATTAACCGGTTCATTCCCTGACTCATTTTCCGATTCTGGTTCTTCCCTGCGGGTTTCGTAACCCAAACGAGCTGGAGCACGAGCTACACGACGGGGACGGGTAGCCATCTAATCTCCCAGAAAAGGGCGGGGTAAGAAAACAGAACAGCACTTAAAAGGGAAGAAGTAAAGTAAACGAGCTCAGAAAGCACACACTAGTCATAAAGCTTTTCTCAACTCGGAAAGCACCTAAAACAACGGGTGTGGACAAGTCACAGAGCTGCGCCGAGCTTGACTGTACGCACACCACCTCAGAGATCCAGACTACCAGACAACACCCACAACAACACACTCACACACTACCTCGCCACGACTCCGAAAGAGTTGGCGGCGGTACAAAAGGTCTAGCACACGAACTCCACCTGCAGCAGACGAACTCTACTGCTCTCCTGCCTGGCTGGCTCCGGTGGTCGGCTCGTCTGAAGAGGACACGTCGATCGGCGCACGCGAAGGGACCGGCGGAACCTGTCGAGGGCCGGCAGCAGGGCGGCCTGCTGGCGGGGTAGGAGCTGGGTGGTCGAAACGGAACACGGTGGAGGAGCCCACAACGCGCTTCCGCGCGGTGCGGATCAGTCGGAGCCCACGGCGGCTGACGACTGGGGTGTGACCTGGGGTGTAGGAGGGGCTGGCACGGTGGGGGTAGGGAGAGTAGACTGGCGAGTACGGCACACGCGGGCTGGGGGAGCGTGGGCCGCTGGGGGTGCGAGCAGAGCCACGTGAACTGTAGAAGGACAGGTGGCTGGAGTGGCAAAGGCGGCCAGAGTCCCAGGAGGTAGTGTCCACGGAGGTGACACCCTCCTCAGCAAGGCGGGCCTCCAGTGCGGCGTAGCGGCGAGCCAAGGAGCGGTAAGCCTCAAGGAGAAGGTCGTGCTGAGTGGCCTGAGCGCCAGAAAGCTCCACCATGCGCGTCAGCGCAGGGTGCGACTCACGGTAAGGGCAAGGGTAGCGGCTGTCTGCACGGCCAGGAGGGAGCTGCGGGATCAGCCGGAAGGCCGAACCTGCAAGGCGACGACGGTAGTCGTAGGCCAAGCGACGCAGAGCGGTCCAGGAGAGGTCCTGGTACGCGAGCTGGAGCGTGGGGCGAGCCAAGTTGAAGTGGTGAGGGCGAAGGCCAGCGCTGTGTGTACCTCCGCGGGGGTAAAGGTACACGGACAGCTCACAGCGGGGAGGGAAGCGGTCCACGGAGTACCCAGCGTACTCGGGACAAGAGAAGCCAAGGAAGCCAGCGAGGTCTCTCAGCTGGTCGACGTGGTGACCCTCACCAACGCCGTGGGAACTGTGGGTGGCGTTGACTGCCATCTACAATTTTGAAAAAGAAAGAGAAGTCAGTAACCAGTTTTGTAAACAGAGTAAGAGAAGAAGAAAAGAACCGAACTTTTCGCAAATAGCTTTTTCAGAACTTAGCATCCTTACGGTCATCTAACGTCGGGTTTCGTCCTAGGCCAAAGCTGCGCTCTGATACCATCTTCTGTCACGCCCCAAACTGGCCCCGGGCGGAGACCAGGATAGGGCGGTCCAGATTGACCTGTATGCCTGTACCAGTCCCAGGAAATAGCGCTGGTACAACAGGAAGACAGAATATCACAACAACAGCGGTCTCTTTATTAAGAGTAGGATTACAACCAAGGTTGGAACTGCGGACAGAACCCGAGTTCACAACAGCATTACAAAAAGGCGGAAGCGGAAAGCGGAGACTAGCCCTAAGCCACAAGCAAAGCCTTGGGGAAGGCCGAAACCCTACTACTGCTCGAAGTCTGCTTGCTCCTGGAAGAACTCTTCATCAGCAGGGTCCACCTCTTCATCTTCGAGAACTGGGGGGGGTTTAATTATATAGAGCAAGGGTGAGTACAGGAGTACTCAGCAAGTCAGGGGAATTAAGTGTTTAATGCAAGCTTCAAGGGAAAGCCAGTTATTTTTCACAATTGATTTTAGTTCAAGACTTTCAGAAACATCTAAGTGAGTGCTTCTCGACGGCACGGACGAGAAAGTGCGTCTCATCCGGCCGGAGCAGTGAAATTGTATCGATTGATTCTTGTCGGCACGAGAGGCTCCCTGCCAATCGTTCACCGACCCCGGCTGCTCCACCAGCCACAACTCACACACGCCGGTACGAGAGGCTCCCTGCCAATCGTCACCGACTCCGGCTGCTTCAACAGCCACAAGTCAACACATCGGTACGAGAGGCTCCCTGCCAATCGTCACCGACTCCGGCTGCTTCAACAGCCTTAAACCAAGCACAGAACGGAAAACCTCACACCAACAGCAGTTCACAAGGTGTTCAATAAAACTACGCTAAGGAATCACCTCACATCCGCCCATGACCGTGGGCACGGCTGTTCGAACAGTTGTTAACCTCTGCAGAGGGGGTACACTTTACCCACACGACGTTACTAACCCCGAATCACCCAGCCCGCGACCCTCGGTCACGTCTGGCGACCTTGAGGCTTTCACGACAAGGCATTTCGAAAGCCGACTCAGGGTCATCTTATGCCAACGGGAGGGGTCCCACGGACCAACACCAGGTTAGGTCCCAGACCATACTGTGCCAGGAAGCCCAGGGGTCCTCCCCGACACCACCCCGGCGAATCCACTTGTCCCTTGGCATCAAGATTTCCCTGGCCTAGCTAATTACTCAGCCAGGGGCGTCCCATATCACCCATGTGGTCGTACTTGACATATGCTTGGATGTAATTCCCAAGGAATCGGTCCTTAGAGCGAGAACGGGCAGACCGTACCTCCAGTACGTCTCCCGTACCGCGAGTTTTAGAAACTCACTTTAGTTTTCAAGACACCGACCCAAGTGTCGGGTTTTCCAAGCATTTTGTAAACTCAAGTTTTACCCAGGTGATCAATTTTAAAGTTTGAGGGGAGTCCCGATATTCGTACACGAGGTACGGATACCGAGGCATCACCTGAGGGGTGACAAGGGTGTTAGGGTATTCAAATATCAAGGAAGGTGAATGCAGCAAATGGGTAGGGCCTGCCGGTTGTATTGCAAACCGAGGCCAAGTGCCAAGTGTAACCTAAGTAATGCATAGTTTGCGGAATTAAAATACTTAATTTAAATTATAGGTTCAATTGATCAAAGGTGACTTGCCTTGCTCGAGATCTTGAGCTTCTTCCTCGAAATCCGCGCACTGCGGGTCTTCGGGTTCCGAGACTACACGCGAAACGAGACGACTCAACAAAACGATAAAAGAAACCCTATTAAAGACCACTAATCATGCCACTAGATAGATCTCGATTTTTGAGGAATTTTGGAAGTGGAACGGAGTTAATCGGACGAACGGTTGAAAAGATATGAATTTCCGAAGATTAAAGGATTTTCTGGAATAAAGAAAAGGAATTATTAATTCCCTGGAAAAGAAAAGAAGGAGGGACTGAAATTGGACTTTATTTTGGGCGGCTAAGGGCAGCCCAAAGGATTTGAATGGGCGCGGCCAAATTAATTGGGCCGACGGCCCGAAGGGAATCGGCCTATGGCCGATCGGCGCGCGAGGGAAGGAAGGCCGATGGGCCGAGGCAGGCCGATGGCGCTTGGAGGCCGAGCGGGCCGGCGCTCGAGGGCGCGGCCCAAGCCGAGTGACGCGGCCTGGCGGCGCGGCCTGGTGACGCGGCCTGGTCCGGTCTCCCGAGTGACTCGGGGCCGACTGGGCCGGACCGAGTGAGCCAAGGGGTGGTGGGAGGCCGAGTGGAGAGGAGGGGGCCGATGGGCCGGTGCAGGCCGCGGCCTACGCGGACGGCCGATCCGGTGGACCGCGACCACCACGCGGGTGCTAGGGCGGGGCCCACCCGTCAGCGGCGCAGTGCGCGTGAACCCAGCGTATGGAGGTGGAGAGGAGAGGGCGCCGGCTGGCGCTCGCGTGGCGCCTACGTGGCGACCACGGAGGCCGGCCGGGCGGAATGGGGAAGGGGACGGCCGAGACCGCCAGCGGCGACGGCGGGGGACTCGGCGGCGCGGCACGAGCCCGGCGGAAGGGAGTACACCGGTGTGGAGAGATGGGGAAGAGGAAGAAGACCACCGGCTCGGATTCGCGCGGGAAGGACCGACGGCGGCTGGCGACGGCGCGGGGCAGCGGCGGTAGCAGCGGCGCGGGGATGGAACGGAGAAGAGGGGCGGCGACCTTGGCGCGCCCAGAGGGGGGTTTCTACGGGGCTAACGGCCTAAAACACGAGGGGAAAGGGGAGGGGTGGAGAGGAGAGGGAGATTTACCGCGGCGGGGCGGCAAGCCGGGAAGGAGGTCGACGGCGCGGGCGCGGGCGCGGCGAGGCGGCACGATCCCGGGCCGGGGAAGAGGATGAGGGCGCCGGGCTCCTCTTCTCGCGGCGGCGGACGGCAAGAGGGGTGGTGGCGCGGCGCGACGAGTTGGAAGGGGATGGAGCTCGGCGGCGGGCGGTAATGGCGGCCGGGAGCGAGGGGGGGATTTTTATGGGGAAGGAGGCAAGGTCGGTTTGGGGAGCGGAATGTCGGTCCGCGGAGGCGGTGGAGCGCGGCGAGGGGACCGCGCGGGCGCTCCCCGCGCTAGCGGCCAAGCGCGGCAGCGGGTGACGTCGGCGGCGGTCGGCGGCCGAGGAAAAAGAAAAAGAAGAGGGAGGAAAGGGGAGTCGGTCCCTTGCCGAGACGGGAAAGGGCACGGGGAGAGGGAGAGCGCGCGCTGCTCAGCGCCTTGGCGGCAAGCGCGCAGAGGCGGCGGGGCCGGGCGGACGGCGGACGCCAGTGGAACGGAACGGGAAAGAAAAAGAGAGAGAGAGAGAGAGAGTGAGCGGCGGGGTGCGGGGAGAGAGAGAGCTGGCGCTCTCGGCTCGGGCGCGTGTGGGGCACGTGCCTGGCGCGCGCGGGCCGAGCGGCTTGGCGCGGCCCAGCGGGGGCGAGGCCGAAGGGGCTGGGCCGGCGGCGGCCCAAGAAGGAGAGGAGAAGGAGGGGGGGCAGGCCGAGAGGGGCTGGGCCAGCGGCGGCCCGGGAAAAAGGGAGGCCGAGAGGCTGGGCCGGGCGGCGGCCCAAGGAGGAGAGGGAGAGGGAAGTAGGCCGGGAAGGGGGACAGCCCACGGCAGAGGGAGGTAAAGTAGACTTTACCAAAAAAGGAAAGAAAAGGAGTTTTAGGGCTTGGATTTGAAATCCGATTTCGCGGTTTTCTCCGGGATTGAACTGGGAGGGGAAACACGAGACCTTGGCACACAACAAGACTCAACCGAAGAGCAAACTTTCGCAATTAGGGTTTTTAGCAGATTAGTTTTCCCGCTAACGCCGCGACAAAACGGGCGTTACAGCTTGCTCCTGGAAGAACTCTTCATCAGCAGGGTCCACCTCTTCATCTTCGAGAACTGGGGGGGGGTTTAATTATATAGAGCAAGGGTGAGTACGGGAGTACTCAGCAAGTCAGGGGAATTAAGTGTTTAATGCAAGCTTCAAGGGAAGGCTAGTTATCTTTCACAATTGGTTTTAGTTTAAGACTTTACAAACCTCTAAGTAAGTGCTTCTCAACGACACGGATGAGAAAGTGCGTCTCATCCGGTCGGAGCAGTGAAAATGTATCGATTGATTCTTGTCGGCACGAGAGGCTCCCTGCCAATCGTTTACCGACCTGGCTGCACCAACAGCCACAACTCACACACGCCGGTACGAGAGGCTCCCTGCCAATCGTCACCGACTCCGACTACTTCAACAGCCACAAGTCAACACATCGGTACGAGAGGCTCCCTGCCAATCGTCACCGACTCCGGCTGCTTCAACAGCCTTAAACCAAGCACATAAGGGGAAACCTCACACCAACAGCAGTTCACAAGGTGTTCAATAAAACTACGCTAAGGAATCACCTCACATCCGCCCATGACCGTGGGCACGGCTGTTCGAACAGTTGTTAACCTCTGCAGAGGGGGTACACTTTACCCACACGACGTTACTAACCCCGAATCACCCAGCCCGCGACCATCGGTCACGTCTGGCGACCTTGAGGCTTTCACGACAAGGCATTTCGAAAGCCGACTCAGGGTCATCTTATGCCAACGGGAGGGGTCCCACGGACCAACACCAGGTTAGGTCCCAGACCATACTGTGCCAGGAAGCCCAGGGGTCCTCCCCGACACCACCCCGGCGAATCCACTTGTCCCTTGGCATCAAGATTTCCCTGGCCTAGCTAGTTACTCAGCTAGGGGCGTCCCATATCACCCATGTGGTCGTACTTGACATATGCTTGGATGTAATTCCCAAGGAATCGGTCTTTAGAGCGAGAACGAGCAGATCGTACCTCCAGTATGTCTCCCGTACCGCGAGTTTTAGAAACTCACTTTAGTTTTCAAGACACCGACCCAAGTGTCGGGTTTTCCAAGCATTTTGTAAACTCAAGTTTTTACCCAGGTGCTCAATTTTAAAGTTTGAGGGGAGTCTCGATATTCGTACGCGGGGTACGGATACCGAGGCATCACCTGAGGGGTGACAAGGGTGTTAGGGTAATCAAATGTCAAGGAAGGTGAATGCAGCAAATGGGTAGGGCCTGCCGGTTGTCTTGCAAACCGATGGGCCGATGCCGACGACGGGAGCCGATGGGCCGACAAGGGAGGCCGATGGGCCGATGCAGGCCTGGCGGCCGAAGCTGACGACGGGAGCCGATGGGCCGACAAGGGAGGCCGACGGGCCGATGCAGGCCTGGCGGCCGAAGCCGACGACGAGAGCCGATGGGCCGACAAGGGAGGCTGATGGGCCGATGCAGGCCTGGCGGCCGAAGCCGACGACGGGAGCCGATGGACGGCGGATTAAGACGACGGCCGACGACGCGGGGCTCGGCCCGAGCGGCGGCGGCGACGGGCGAGGACGAGCGACGGCGGTGCGGGGGCGGCGCCTAGGGTTCGAACGCGCGGCGGTGGTGCTATCTAGCGCCTAAAGAAGGGGAGAAAAAGAGAGAGACGGCGGAACGGGAGTTATCGCGAGAAGGTTTCGCCGGGGACGGGGTCGACGACGCGGGGCGGCGGTGAGACGCGGTCCCGAGCCGGGGAAGAAGAGGGCGCCGGGCTCCTCTCCTTGCGGCGATGGCAGCAAGGGGGCGGTGGCGCGACGGCGGGAAGGGGCGAGCTCAGGGAGGCGGCAATGGCGGCCGGGCGGAGGGGAAAGAAATTGCGGCCGAGCGGCGGGGGGGTTTTGTAGGGCGCTAGGTCGGTTCGGCCGGGGGGGAGAAAGGCGGTGCGGCCGAGAGGCGGTGGAGCGCGGCGAGGGGACCGCGCTGGCGCTCCCCGCGCTAGCGGCCAAACGCGGCAGCGGTGACGCCGGCCGGTTGGGAAAAAGGGGGAAAGGGGGAAGAAAAAGGAGGCTTGCCTCCTAGCCGATTTGGGTAAGGGCGCGCGCGTGGGGAGAGAGAGCGCTGGCTCTCTCGGCTCGACGCGTGCGGGGCACGTGCGCGGCGTGCACGGGCCGAGCGGCCTGGCGCGTCCCAGCGGGGAGGGGCGAGGCCGAAGGGGTTGGGCCGGCGGCGGCCCGAGAAGGAGAGGAGAAGGAGGGAGCAGGCCGAGAGGGGCTGGGCCAGCGGTGGCCCGGGGGGGAAAGAGAGGGACAAAAGGCCGAAGGGGAAAATCGGCCCGAGTAAAAGGGAGGTAAACCAGACTTTTCCAAAGAAAAAGAAAGGGGGAGTTTGAGGGCTCGGATTTGAAATCCGATTCCGCGGTTTTCTCCGGGATTGAACTGAGAGGGGAGACACGAGACCTTGGCACACAACAAGACTCAACTGAAGAGCAAACTTTCGCAATTAGGGTTTTTTTAGCAGAATAGTTTTCCCGCTAACGCCGCGACAAAACGGGCGTTACAAATTCTTAATTCCCAAAACGGGCGTTACAAATTCTTAATTCCCTTGAAAAATAAAAGGAAAAAGAAAGGAGGGACGTGAATTGGACTTTTATTTTGGGCGGCTAGGCGTGGCCCAAAGGATTTGGCGCGGGCATGGCCGAACGGATGGGCTGACGCCCGAGTGAAACGGCCCACGGCCGAGTGGCGCGGCCAGGTCTGGCCTCCCGAGTGACTCGGGGGCGACTGGGCCGGACCAAGGAGGAACGGAGGCCGACTGGGCCGAGGGGCCGAAGGCCGAGGCCGATCGGGGGAGGAGGCCGATGGGCCAGAGGAAGGCGGCCGAGTGGGCCGAAGGAAGACGGCCGAGTGGGCCGATGCAAGCCGCGGCCCACGTGGATGGCTGGATCGGTGGACCGTGGTCCACCGAGCGGGTGCTAGGGTGGGACCCACCCGGCAGTGACCCGGTGCGCGTGAACCGGGCGCACGGAGGAGGCGAGGCCGTCGGCGCTCGTGTGGCGCCTACGTGGCTGCCACGGAGGCCGGCGGGTAGAAGGAAAGGGGGAAGAGGGATGAGCCCGCCCGGGAGTGGACGGCTCTCGGCGGCGCTACGGTGAGGGGCTTGCTCTGGCGAATGGCGGCGAGACAGAGGGAAAAGCGAGCACCGGTGGCTAGAGGAGGAGAAGGGGAAGCGAGCCAATGGCTCGGATCGAACCGCGGGGCGCGACAGCGGCCGACGACGGTGTGGGGCGGCGGCGGCAACGGTGGCGCGGGGAGGGGCCGGAGGAGAGGGCGACGGCCACGGCGGCGCGGGGAGGCGGGTTCTNTTCTACGGATATACCGGGTGCGTAAGCCGAGGAGAAAGGGAGAGACGGGGGGGGAAGGAGGTTACCGCGGAGGAGGGGGAGCTCACCGGGGAAGAGGCCGATGGCGCGAGGCGGTGCGGCACGGCACCGGCCGAGGGAGAGAGGGGAAGGAGACGGGGCCGGGGTCCTCTTCCCGCATCCTTGGCTGTAGCGGCGGACAGCAAGGGCGGCGCGGCGCGACGGGTTGGAGGGGAGAGGAGCTCGGTGGGGAAGGCGGCAATGGCGGCCGGGCGGAGGGATTTAAAGGGGACGGCGAGAGCAAGTCGGTTTGGGGGCGGAGGTCGGTGCGGCCAAGAGGCGGTTCGTGCGGAGAGGGGACCGGCGCGCTAGTGGCCAAGACGGCGGTAGCATGGTGACGTCGGCCGGTCGGGGAAAGGGGCGAAAAAGGGGGAGGAAAGGAGGGTGGCCTCCTTGCCGCTTCGGGCAGGGGCGCGCGGGGGAGAAAAGAGAGGGCGCGCGCTCCCTTGGCGGCACGCGCGCAGGACGGCGGGGCCGGGTGGAGGCGGTCGCCGGCGACGGAACGGAGTGGGAGAGAGAGAGAGAGGGAGAAATGGTGCGGGGAGGAGAGAGAGAGAGCGTCCGCTCTCTCGCGCGGGCGTGCGACGCACGTGCGCGACGCGCCTCACGCTCGGGCCACGCGGACCGGGCCGAGCGGCGCGGCCTAGCGGGAGGAAGGAGGCCGCACGAGCGGCTGGGCCGTGCGGCGGCCCGAGAGGGAGGAGAAGAAGGGAGAGCAGGCCGAAGGAGAGGGGAGAGGGGACTGGGCCGGGAGCGGCCCGGGATAAAAAAAAGGGGAAGGAAAGCTGGCCGAGAGGGAAATGGCCCGAGAAGGAAGGAGGTACAGCAGACTTCCTCTGAGAATTGGATTGGAAGGATTAGGGTTCGGATTTGAATTCCGATTTCGCGGTTTTCTCCGGGATTGAGACGGGAAGGGAAATACGAGACCAAGGCACACGACAAGACATGACCGAAGAGCAAAACTTTTACAAGTAGAGTTTTTAAGAAATAGGTTTTCCCGTTAACGCCACGACAAAACGGGCGTTACAATCCCTATACGGCAATCTCTAATGAATCCTGATCTAGGCCCAAACCGAGCCCAACTTTACCTTCATCAGCCCTTTGCCCATATCGGCCGATACAGTCTCCAACCGATACGCAGTGTAACGTCCCGCCTCCACGAGGCCGGGCCCGCTTACATCTAGCGGCTTAAATAGGACATAGACTGCCCTCACAAACCAACACCAGTCTTTTCTGCGCACTTTGTGCTCACTCGTGCGCACCCGGGAAAGACTTCCCAGTCGGTCACCCATCCCTAGATTTCTCTAGGTCAAGCACGCTTAACTTTAGTGTTCTTTGGAGATGAGCTTCCGAAAAAGAAGTTGCAACTTGTTAGCATGAGTATCCTATCAATCCTATTATGCCTTGGGCTGGGGTGTTACACGCAGCCTGGCCGATACGACGCCAGCCGATACATAGTCAACAGCATCAATCCGACTCAAATCTTGTCATCAACTCCGCGTCAGTTTCTTCTTCTTCTCCGAGTAGATTACCAAAATCTGGTGTCAACACATGCCCCCAATTCTACTGTATTATATAATGTGGCGGAATTAGCTCCGAGAACTCATCGGCAATCTCCAATGAATCCTGATCTAGGCCCAAATCGAGCCCAACTTTACCTTCATCGGCCCTCTGCCCGTATCGGCCGATCGCTATCAAAACCATATCGGTCGATACCGTCTCTAGCCGATACGCAACCTGGCTGATACGACGCCAGCCGATACGCAGTCAACAGCATCAATCCGACTCGAATTTTGTCATCAACTCCGCATCGGTTTTCTCCTTCTTCTCCAAGTAGATTACCAAAATCTGGTGTCAACAGTCCCTGAACAAGGAGGTACTTGAGCTGTTGGAATTCATTCTTCTTGAAGGTGAGCTTGCTAGAGAACATTTCTTATGAGTTTCTCCCTCTTCAGAGAATGAAACAAGGAACCTGTTGCTCTTCAACTCAGGCTCTTTCAATTTTGGAAGGCCTCCAAGCCTATGAAGAGACTTTATGTTGGTGGAGGAGAATACAATCTTCTCGAGCTCTGCAGCTGCTCCCTTCTGAAATTCGATGCTGATCATGCTGGGGTCCTCAACAAGAAAAGACTTGAGATTTTTGAATTCATCCTTCTTGAAGGTGAGTTTTTCACCTGTGTATCCATTGTGTCTGAGCCTGAAATAGCATAAGCTAGACAACTCACCGAGAACCTTCAAATTGTCTTGGTTCAATGAGGTGCTACTCAAAGTAACCTTGGCAAGTTTATTAAGACCTTCGGCCAACAATGCAAGAAGCTGACCCTTATGTGTGTAACCATGGATACTTAGGCTCTCAAGAAGCTTGGGACTCTAACTATCCTGTACTCTAACAGTATATATATATGAAACAAAGTAGGTTCAGGCTGTAACACCTCATCTTTAGTCTGAAGAAAAAAATGTTTTAAAGATTAGCTACCTATAAAACCATAGAACATGTATACTCAGCCTAGTATCACACAACTTATTTAACAGGTATCATTAATCACATCACCTGAATTACATTTGCAGTAGCCAATCAAATCATATCACACACAGCAGAATAACAAAAAAACACCAAGCAATCACACTCTGAACAAAGAACAAATAACCACACAAATGCGAAAGCCAGGAATTAAGAGAAGCGCACGCAAAAACATCTACTTGTTTGTTGCCGAAGTGCTGGTTGCAGCTGCAGTGTCCTCACCGGGTTGGATTGTTGGAGAGTTGAGAGTTGGAGTGTGTGTAAGGTTAGGATGGCATGGATTCGCTTTGACGGATAGCCTGATGCGATTCAGGTCACAGTCGCCTTTGAGCACAATCTCTTTCAGTCCTTGAAGGTTGTCGATCCCAAGATTTTCCATCTTGCAGGTGGAGCTCCAGACAATCTTCTCAAGCTTAGGTGCCACTCTCGGATCAAAATGGACATCAGAGATGGTGCCTGATCCCTCAATGATGAGAATCTCAAGGTTTCTGAATCCCTTTTCAAAACTGAGCTTGTTCTGGTTGTACGACTCACGCAAGAGCCTGATGAAGCGCAGGTTGATACTAGCACCCAAGATCTTTATATCAGAGTCTTTCAAGGAGGTGTCGCACAGAGTTATGTCAGAGAGTTGTTCCAGATTTTGGATCCAAGTAGGCAGGCCACCTATCCTGCCACTGATGCTAAGGCTTGCAAGAGATCTTGGAGGTGAGAATATTGGTGGTGTGTTGTTCAGATCAGGATCCTCTCCACCATCTTGGAGACGGATTGACAAAGACCTCAGGCATTCATTTAGCATCCCAACCACTTTGAGCACAAGGTAAGCTTGCTTGGCATGGATAACAACACCAAGCTTCCATAGCAGCTGCAGCCGGGCTAAATCTTCCAGTGCTGCAGCCTCGTCGTGATGGTCAGAAACTTGGACATGGGATAGTATCTGCATGCTTGTCATGTTCTTGATTCCACGGGGAATATGGATTGCAGTAAATGATTCATGAGAAGATCCTCTACTTGTAAGATTATCATCCTTACTTGGAGTTGGAGCGTCGGTGTGAGCAACACCAGAAAGCAGTCGCGCCAGCTTTGGGAGAACAATGGATTTTGCAGGGAAGGATTCTATGTTGGTTCCCCTCATGTCAAATGTCTCCAGGTCTTGGAGCTTGTTAATTTCCTTGGGCAGCTCAGCAATGTCTGTGTTCCTTAAGCTCAGATACTTGAGCTGGAATACCCTGTTGCAGATGTTCTTGAGGTGCTTCTTCTTCAGTCCACGGCAGCCTTCAAGGTCTAGCACTTTGATCCATCCTGATTCAGTTGTAGGAAACAAGTCAAGAAGCTTTACCACGTCTTCCACTGCAGAGTCTTGCGATCTTGGCTCTGGGACTAGTGGCTCCCCATTGCTGTCCATCTTCTTCTTCAACCCCTCACTGGCTTGTCGTCGTCGTGTCTTGTTGGAAAGTTGAATTCCACAGACCATGCCTTGTGCGACAGAGTCTTGTGGCTCGCCACCGCCGTCCATCTGCTTCTTCAAACCCTCGCTGACTCGTTGTCGTGTCTTGTTGGAGAGTTGAATTCTTCTGGCAATGGAGATGCGATGAGCCAGGGCGGGCGGCAGGTCGATGCTATCAGCAGCTGGAGCACGGCCATCGTCTTTGTGCAACCTGGCAATGAAGGAGAAAACATGTGGATCGACCGTGCACATCTTCACTTTGCCTGAAGGGTTGTCGGTGTTGTCGGCAGGAAGGAGAAGGCCTCGATCAATCATGGCATCGAAGCAGCGCTCAGCTTCATCCGTTGCAGCTAGCCCGTCTCTTCCCACGATAAGGCCTTCTGCAGCCCATCGCCTGACCAAGCTTGTCCTCCTGATCTTGAATCCCAAGGGGAAAATGGACAGGTACTGGAAGCAAACCTTGTAACTGTGCAGGTCATCGTAGCAAAATTTGATCATGTTTCTGGCATTGCTCACCGTGCTGAATTCATTCAGAGAAAGCAACAAGTTCTCCAGCTCTGGCTTGCTCCTTTGATGATTAGCATAAAGAGCATGAAGAAACATCTTGCTGGAAAATGAATCCCAGCGACAACGTTCCAATATATGATTGACGAGGTCATGCAAATCTTCTCCTTTGTGTTGATCGGCGCCAACCCGCAGCAACTCTTTGGCCTTGTTCCGTGTTGCAACAAGATGAGAGTAGAAGTAGACTCTATAGCGGGAGTGCTTTAGCAAGAAGAAAAGGCTGAGCACGTACCACCCAACGTACTGGTATGCTTGCTGCACCAGAGGACTCAATATGACTGCACTTTCATTGGTGCTATCAGTCGGCAGAGCAGGTAGTATCTGTGTCCATGGTGTTTCGTCCTGGTGGTCAGCAAGAAAAATCAAGAACTTCTTCCCTGTCAGGTGCTTTAGGATCTCCTGTTGCAATCTTGTCGTCTCGTCACCACCGTCTTTTTTATCGCGAGAAGAAGATGATGGATGCTGCCGCTGCTCCTGAGGCTGCACCTGCGCCTGCTTCTCCACCTGCTGGAGTATGCTCCGAAGCCTGGCGGTGCTATGTGAGTGTTCCTCGGCGTTGACCCACACGGCAAAGTCGAAGCGGCCGCCTTGGCGGGAATAATAATTATTGAACACCCTACGTGCGATCTCTGTTGCAGGCCTGAGCCCATGTGGTTCTTCGTCTTCGAGGTCGTGGGCCTCGCGACGAACCGGTGATGTAACAATGGCGAGGAGCCTTGGGCCGTGGGTATCTTTCGTGTGAAATATGTTGATGCCGTCGCTCTTAAGTGCTCCATGTACCCAACTGATGATCTGGTGCTTCTTCTCCTCTTTGGCCCTCTCTGACGGATCAGCAGCTGCTACTGGCTTCTTTTTGTCAGCATCGTGGTGGTCTTGAGAAGGGGATGATGCCGCTGCCGTCGTGGCCTTCTTATCATGCCCATCATCTTTATGTGGCCACAACAAATGCCCTTTCAAATAGTGGAACGGCCCTCCGAACAACTCTTTGGTGTACTCCAGCAAGAAGGCGGTAGCATCGGCCTTGTTGCTCATGAGCTCCGTCAAGAAGCTCTCGGTGGTGAAGTGGGGCATGTGCAGGAAGCCTTTGATCCAATGTATGTACTCCTCCCGGCCACCATCATCGTCGTTGTGTCCTTTGCCGCCGGCCGCTATCCAGTCCATCACGTGCTGCGCGTCGGTGTTCACCCAGTCGGTGGCGTCAGCTATGGCACGGCGCCTCCGCGCGTGCTCCGCCGCCTCCTGCTGCGGCGAGAGCATCGGCGCGGTGATGACCTTGACGCCGCCGCTCCGAGTCGGAGCTTTGACGCCGTACCTCTGCCGCCGCTCCCCCACCTCGCGCGCGCGGGCCTTGAGCTCCTTGATCTTGTTGGCGGTGCGCTGGCGGCTTGGCAAGGTCATCACCAGCTGCGGCAGCCACTGGACGGAGCCGAGGAGGCCGGCCGACGGGCGGCTGGCGCCCACCGTCTGCACGTAGTGGTCGATGCATTTCTGGGAGTCGTAGGCGACCTCCCGGACCTGCCGCTGCCATGCCAGGACCTGCTGGCTGCTGCTGTTGTTGTTGGCGGCATCGGCGGCATCCAGGAGGAAGCCTTGCATGCTCTCCATCTCGTCCTTGATGAATTGCACGTCGCCCCGGACGCCGCCGAGTAGCTTCGCCTCGTCAACGAGGAGGCCGGTAAGCTGCCCCAGCAGCGAGCTCACCGCGCTCTGGTCCATCTCTAGAGCTCAATTAGCTCTTCTTCTTTGGAAATAGCTAGTAAGCGAGAGACTTGCGCTCAGCTTAATTATTGGTGGATGGAGTAGCTAGCTAGAGCCAACAGGCCATATTTATACACATGCATGGATCGGGATCGGTGATATATTCATGGAAGAAGCAACATCAATTATTCTTTAATTGACGCAAAACACCACGCAACGCCATGGGAATCGAGTTCAAAGTATTATATATACTTGGCTTGCTACAGTGTTCGGTACAGATCATATCGAATCGCATGCAAACGCCTTGTGTACTGCCAGTCCTTAGCTTTGGTCTTTCTAGGTGTTGGCTAACTTTAACACTGCCAAGTTTTTCAAAGATGTGGTAGGCCATGCCTGTTTTGAGATATCAAATAAGTAATGATATCAGAAAATAAGAGGATTTGTTAAAGCCTTGAGACAAATAATAAGCTTGTATAATAAAGCTAGCGGTGCATATTTGGAATATATATCAGCTAGTAAAATACTCACTGTTATGCCAAATTAACATAATTAAAAATTTGTGAATACCTAATTTGACATGTGAAAAAAAGGACATAATATGTATAGAAGTGGGCATTAGGTGGCCCGTTCATGCAAAGCGTTTGCCCAGGTTATGGAGCATGATCATGAAACAGGTCAGTAAGAAATTCATGTGATTTTGCCTCCAACTGTTTTTGCATCACAACCACCGGTTCCTCTTCCCGTCAATCTACGACTCTAGCTCTGGTTGTTCTGGTGCCACTGCCCCTGAGACCCCAAACTTCATTTACTACCGGGTCGAGCCGCCTGGCTGTCGCAGACGGGCTCTCTCCATCGATTCATTGCCACCATAGCTTCCAGATCACCTCGTGTCATCGTCACCTTCTCCACCATTAATGGTGAGTTCTTCATTCTACTTTCTCAACTTACATCTCTCTTTTTTCGTGCGCACGTTTTTTAAACTGCTAAACAGTATGTTTTTTTAAAAAGTTTCTATACGAAAGTTGCTTTAAAAAATCATATTAATCTATTTTTCAAAAAAAAATTAGTAAATACTTAATTAATTATATGCTAATGAGTCGATCCGTTTTTCGTGCGGAGAGAATTTCTTCCCAACACCAACAAAAGAACACACCCTAAGTCAGTGTGGCTGTTCCCCTCCTCGCCACTGGACAGTGGACACCTCCGCTCCTCTATCTCGGCAGGCACGTGAGGGGAAGAACTATATGGGCTGTCCAGTGGTTTGCTTGGGCTGTGCGGTGCATCAGTTCATCTTGGCCCATGTTTTTGCTGTTGGGCTTTCTAGACTGCTATGGCGCTATATATAACCTTTTTTCTCCTTATCAGAAACAGGGTTCAAAATTTTGGACTGAAATTTCCGATTTCGGTCATTTCGGACCCCCCTCCGATACGATATCATTTCGGCCAAAATTTTTTATTTTTTTTAAATTTTTTGTGAATTTTGGCAATATTTGTTTAAATTTGACTAAATTTTGTTCAAAATTTTGGACCAAAATTTCAGAAATTTTGCCATATCAGCACCCTCCGATACAAATACCGAAATCAAAATATTGAACCCTGATCAGAGATCAAGTTTGCATCACCCACTGTCGTTCGTTGTCCTTTACACTGCTCCCATCATCCGTGATCATCGTCCTCGACTCTGGTCTGTGCAACATCATTCACCATTGTGTTGTATTGTTTGCGGTCGGCCTATTCACCTGATGGAGTGCCTGTCTGCATCCCACTCTTGTGGAACGGGTTGTCTTCGAGCACGTGTACTACACCTTTAGCTTGGGTTGCCACTGTGCAGTCCACTCGAACCACGGTGTTGCTACTCATGGTCATATTCCGCTGCACTGACTTGGAGTAGCAGCTGTGCCACGCTTAGGTAGTTAGGCTGTAGTGTCGCCGCTATTGTTGTCTTTATCGCTGTTTACGCATCGATGCCCTCATTGTCTGCACAAGTCATCATCATTCGCTAGGATTCTTAGTCGCCTACTTCAAGCACCACCATGACGTCTTTTTTGCTGCCATTGTCATCGCTCTAGGCCAGCAGTCTAGCCACCCCTACCAACATCATCGTTCAAGATCATTAGTTCTATTGCTTTACCTTCATCTTGGTCCACTATGCCTCATTGCCAATGTTGGCTCTTGGTTACGTTTCATTCTGCTCTGAGTGGTGTATCGACACTTAATGCTCCACACCGCCTGCACACTGCAACCATCTTAGAGGCTTTCTCTGCTAGCTAGTCCCCTCTGACATGGCGCAAGGTTCAAGTTTGTTCACTACATGAACTTGGCAATGCAGAAATTTGCAATCATGTGACTTTACCTATATGGACTTGAGGTACACATATGGAAGAGGAGTTTTTTCTACTGCCTTATTTGGGACTAACAACTTATCTCGCGCACGCTACAAGCTCAAGTTGCGCACACGACATGCCCATCGGCACATGGCGAGTCGGCTTCATGCCGCGCAATTCCTAGCATTCCCGCTCACACTGAGTCATCGGACTCCAATTTAGAAATTGCTTCGGGTCTTCAGAACTCTTTACTTATGCAAAAAACTTTCAATATAAACCTAAAATTTTCATCTCAAATCAAAAACTTTCAGTTGAGAGATTCAAAACTTTTGATTCAAATCCAAATCTTTCATCTCAAAATCAAAAACACTTTCAACTCAAATTGACAAATTTCAATATAAGCCTAAAACTTTCAGTTGAAAGATTTAAAACTTTCATCTCAAAATAAAAAACTTTCGATTCAAATCCAAAACTTTCAGATCAAAATACAAAAAAAAATTCAATTCAAAAAATCTAAAACTTCCATTTAAATACAAAAATCTAGCTTCTCTTTTGGCTTCAACCGTCGCTTCCTTCCCTGGCCGTCGCTGCACTTCACAGTGCCTTGTGTAGCTGCAAAATCCCTCTTGTCCTCATGCCCAAGACAGGTTTCATAGGCTGCACGGCGGCCTAGGAGATTTACATAGCTCCAGTGCAGGTCCAATGGCTTGCTTAAGTGTTTTAGGGCGTGTCAGTCGATTTGATATGCAATCGACAAGAGAAACAAATAAAATCACTACTACACAAATACTCATTGGTGCCGGTTCCAAAGGCCTCATAGGTACCGGTTTCGAAGCCAGCACCAATGCTCAAAACTATTGGTATCGGTTCCTCAACCGGCATCTATAACACTATAGGTGTCAGTTGTAAATGTCGAACCGGCACCTATATGGTATTATAGGTGCCGGCTCCTATAAATAACCGGCACCTATAATGGATAGGACCTGGCACCTTTGATGCCTCATAGGTGCCGGTTCTTTACAAGAACCGGCACCTATAGTCCTGAAACACAAAAAAAATAATTTCAAGATCACGTATAATATTTCCTGAAACACATAAATCACAGAATATTATAATATTAATTTAAGCATGAACTACACTCACAAGTGACAATGGATTTCAAGGAACAAAATCCTAGCACAAGCTTTCAAGCTATACATTTCACTTAAGTCATTGTAGGACATAATCATTCAATTGACATGTGATGAATCAACATAAATCTTCAGTTTTTCAATGCATTTCATTAAACACAGGTTTAATCGGATATAATAATCGCAGTTTAGTTCAACTATTGTTGTACTGGTCTTTGGTGTCTAGCTACTGCTGTCATTGTACTAAAAAAAAATGCATAGCTGTTGTAGTCTAATCAAATAAACTAGACGCCAGCACAGCCACATCCATGACCATCACAATAAGTTAAGGCAAGCTCGTGTGCAAATATGTATTGTTCTTCATTTAACAAAAAAACAGAACTATTTTCAAAAGGTACATACACAATTTCTTCAGATGACAGATTTATACGCATGCAGACAGGTAGTACATGCAACGATCTGGGAGCTAGTCCAGATCCAACAACATATTTGAGGGAGAACTCAAACACATATTTGATAAAAAATGATCAGCTGGAACATATTTGATAAAAAATAGTTATTACTGAATTTAGTGAGTTGGAAGAGTTTGTATGCCTCCCCTCTCTCAACAGAAAATGTCTATTTGTCTGCGAGGATGAACTAGTAATGTCTTTGCCACATATAGTTTGGTCAGCTTTAAATCTGTTTCTGTAGGGGCTGATTAAGACTTAATTAGGAGTCAATAAACATTATTGTTAAGTTCATATATGTTCATCCCTATCTACTCACTACAACATATAAAGTTTGCATCATGGACCATCATGTTTCCACACAAGTAAAATACTTTGCCTTCATCAACACACAACTAGCCAGTATTTCTTTTTCCGAAATAAGATTTTTAATTTGTAGCCAAAAATAAGGTTTTTCTAACACTCCTTGATCTGCATTCTAGTCCATAACTAATTAGATATTTAGCACTTTAATAATAGCAAAAGAAAAAATAGCCCATTTGTTTTGCTGATCACTATATATAAATTAATTTAAAAATCTTAATACTCCATGAGAGTTAGTCACGCACCGATATATATATAATTAATTAAAGCATGTCAACACTCTACTTGATTGGTTATTTTTCAAGATATATACAAACCCAAAGGTTTCAGTGTACACCAAATCCCAACTACCATCCTAACAGATGTCAATTTTTTTTCACCAACTGTATTCATTGTCGCTGCTGACTTGGATGTATATATATTACGCATTCTGTTAATTAGGGCCATATGCATATAATCAGTTTTCTTTATATATATCCAAGCAATGAATAATTGCAAGATCATGCTACAAAACGGTTGCATTAATATATAGAAAAGATGCAGATTTCCACATTTTTTTGTCCAAGTATTTGTTTCTTCTCCGTGATTAATTTTAACGTACAATTAAACGTTCATTAAAATTTAGGTCAAAAGCCGTATCAGGAATCCTATCTCATGTGATTTGCTGTTGCGCTCGGCGGCTATTACTGTTCCCGACCAGGAAGGTGCAGTGCGGTTGGAGAGATGTATACTGGCATGGCATATGCATGCAGTGCACAAAACAAATAGAAGTAGTGTTCCACAAATCATATGATATTGCTGGGACTAGGACCATAATATAAAACCCGAAGCCTCGAGTAGAGAGCATAGAAGATATTGCTGGGACTCAGCGTGCCAGTCAACTTCAGCCTAAGACATGCCCGTCAAACCACACGAAGGCGGCGACCAGATGTGTTACACATCTCAGGAGACTTGACAAAAATTCGCTTGAGCTCTACAATATCTCAAATGCTCTAAACTTGTACTCATATCAAAATTTTAGTTACACATGCTCACCAGTTGCTTACAGAGACAACAATGATGATGCCTCCCTCATCCATGCCACATCCAGTCAGTGAGATCACCTGTTGCTGTTAGGGATAAAAATATTAAATAGAGAAAATTTAATACATGGTTAGATATATGTGTCAAAAAATAATAGATAAACATTAACAAATAGAGAAACTTAATGCATGTTCAAGACATTAAGAAAACCACATCAATCCAAATAACTAATCTACAAGATACTTAGAAAATGTTTGAAAGGTATGGCCCACTAATTCTAGGTCTTTGTATGCTTTGTCGTTGATCGACTATCTATGCCATCACTAGGGCCACCAGCCTCAATGAAACCCACTAGCCCAGCAGGAGCCTTTGAAATGTTGTATGTGCCGTTTGACCAGATGATATGGTTGAAAATGAATCCACATAGCTGTTCAGTGAGGCCCAAGCAAACATGTGGCAGCAATTTACTTGTCGGGAGCTTTAATTTCTGCAAATGGAAGGATTAAAGATGTGGAAAGGTACTATGTGTTTAGAAAATTGGATTTGTGTCTTAAGAGACATGGCGAACCTCAGCATCCGTAATGTTCCAGTTGCCGTCCTCCATGAAAACCCACATAAATCTCATCACGTAGAACCCACATGTGCTCGTGCCCGGATCCTGACGTGAGCAATAAGGGTGGCACCAAACTTGGAATTTATTTTCACACGGAGCGTGTCGAATAGACTTCTTCTTATACTTCACAAGTGCCTTATCTAGGATGTCAATGAGGGATTGGTAGTTGGCTTGCGGTTTCCTCATTCCATCCATGACGACAATCTTGGAATCGTTTAAATGGATCGCAATAAGAATCCAGTGAGGCCTACATACAAGGGAAGAGAACAATTAACATCTTAAAGTACAACGATGGGAGGTACAACGATAATGCCACACTTACTTAAAGTGGTAGGGCAAAAGGATGGTATTCATATCCTGCAGCTTGACAAAGGATGTGTAAAGGTAGTTCAGCACTTCTTCGGAGGACCATTCGCCTGCCTCAATATTAAGTGAATTGACTATTTGTGGATCGAGGAATCCTAGCTTGTTATGGGACGCTCTACATTCAAGCACCCCCATTCTACATAAGGACAAAAATTAGACACGCAACGAGGATATTTACTTAGAAAATGTAACGCCCGTTTTGTCGCGGCGTTAGCGGGAAAACTAATCTGCTAAAAACCCTAATTGCGAAAGTTTGCTCTTCAGTTGAGTCTTATTGTGTGCCAAGGTCTCGTGTCTCCCCTCTCAGTTCAATCCCGGAGAAAACCGCGGAATCGGATTTCAAATCCGAGCCCTCAAACTCCCCCTTTCTTTTCTCTGGAAAAGTCTGGTTTACCTCCCTTTTACCCGGGCCGCCGCCGGCCCAGCCCCTTCGGCCTCGCCCCCGCTGGGCCGCGCCAGGCCGCTCGGCCCGCGCGCGCCACGCACGTGCCCCGCACGCGTCGAGCCGAGAGAGCCAACGCTCTCTCTCCCCACGCGCGCACCCTTACCCAAATCGGCTAGGAGGCAAGCCTCCTTTCTCTTCCCCCTTTTCCCCTTTTTCCCGACCGGCCGGCGTCACCCGCAGCCGCGTTTGGCCGCTAGCGCGGGGAGCGCTAGCGCGGTCCCCACGCCGCGCTCCACCGCCTCTCGGCCGCACCACCTTTCTCTCCCCGGCCGAACCGACCTAGCGCCCTACAAAACCCCCCCGCCGCTCGGCCGCAATTTCTTTCCCCTCCGCCCGGCCGCCATTGCCGCCTCCCCGAGCTCGCCATTCCCGCCGCCGCGCCACCGCCCCCTTGCTGCCGTCGCCGCAAGGAGAGGAGCCCGGCGCCCTCTTCTTCCCCAGCTCGGGACCGCGTCTCACCGCCGCCCGCGTCGTCGCCCCCGTCCCCGGCGAAACCTTCTCGCGGTAACTCCCGTTCCGCCGTCTCTCCCTTTTTCTCCCCTTCTTTAGGCGCTAGATAGCACCACCGCCGCGCGTTCGAACCCTAGGCGCCGCCCCCGCACCGCCGTCGCTCGTCCTCGCCCGCCGCCGCCGCCGCTCGGGTCGAGCCCCGCGTCGTCGGCCGTCGTCTTAATCCGCCGCCCATCGGCTCCCGTCGTCGGCTTCGGCCGCCAGGCCTGCATCGGCCCATCGGCCTCCCTTGTCGGCCCATCGGCTCCCGTCCGTCGGCCATCGGCCTCTCCTTTCTCTTCGGCCCATCGGCCATTTCCCCCCCCCCCCCCCCCGCGCGCCGATCGGCCATGGGCCAATCCCTTCGGGCCGCCGGCCCAATTATTTAGGCCGCGCCCATTCAAATCCTTTGGGCTGCCCTTAGCCGCCCAAAATAAAGTCCAATTTCAGTCCCTCCTTCTTTTCTTTTTCCAGGGAATTAATAATTCCTTTTCTTTATTCCAGAAAATCCTTTAATCTTCGGAAATTCATATCTTTTCAACCGTTCGTCCGATTAACTCCGTTCCACTTCCAAAATTCCTCAAAAATCGAGATCTATCCAATGGCATGCTTAGGGGTCATTAATAGGGCTTCTTTTTATCGTTGTGTTGACTCGCCTCGTTTCGCGTGTAGTTTCGGAGCCAGAGGACCCGCAGTGCGCGGATTTCGAGGAAGAAGCTCAAGATCTCGAGCAAGGCAAGTCACCTTTGATCAATTGAACCCATAATTTAAATTAAGTATTTTGATTCCGCAAACTATGCATTACTTAGGTTACACTTGGCACTTGGCCTCGGTTTGCAATACAACCGGCAGGTCCTACCCATTTGCTGCATTCATCTTCCTTGATTATTTGAATACCCTAGCACCCTTGTCACCCCTCAGGTGATGCCTCGGTATCCGTACCTCGCGTACGAATATCAAGACTCCCCTTAAACTTTAAAATTGATCACCTGGGTAAAAACTTGAGTTTACAAAATGCTTGGAAAACCCGACACTTGGGTCGGTGTCTTGAAAACTAAAGTGAGTTTCTAAAACTCGCGGTACGGGAGACGTACTGGAGGTACGGTCTGCTCGTTCTCGCTCTAAGGACCGATTCCTTGGGAATTACATCCAAGCATATGTCAAGTAAGACCACATGGGTGATATGGGACGCCCCTGGCTGAGTAATTAGCTAGGCCAGGGAAATCTTGATGCCAAGAGACAAGTGGATTCGCCGGGGTGGTGTCGGGGAGGACCCTTGGGCTTCCTGGCACAGTATGGTCTGGGACCTAACCTGGTGTTGGTCCGTGGGACCCCTCCCGTTGGCATAAGATAACCCTGAGTCGGCTTTCGAAATGCCTTGTCGTGAAAGCCTCAAGGTCGCCAGACGTGACCGAGAGTCGCGGGCTGGGTGATTCGGGGTTAGTAACGTCGTGTGGGTAAAGTGTACCCCCTCTGCAGAGGTTAACAACTGTTCGAACAGCCGTGCCCACGGTCATGGGCGGATGTGAGGTGATTCCTTAGCGTAGTTTTATTGAACACCTTATGAACTACTGTTGGTGTGAGGTTTTCCGTTCTGTGCTTGGTTTAAGGCTGTTGAAGCAGCCGGAGTCGGCGACGATTGGCAGGGAGCCTCTCGTACCGATGAGTTGACTTGTGGCTGTTGAAGCAGCCGGAGTCGGTGTCGATTGGCAGGGAGCCTCTCGTAACGGCGTGTGTGAGTTGTGGCTGTTGGTGCAGCCGGGTCTGTAAACGATTGGCAGGGAGCCTCTCATGCCGACAAGAATCAATCGATACATTTTCACTGCTCCGGCCGAATGAGATGCACTTTCTCATCCGTGTCATTGAGAAGCACTTACTAGATGTTTCTAAAGTCTTAAACTAAAACCAATTGTGAAAGATAACTGGCCTTCCCTTGAAGCTTGCATTAAACACTTAATTCCCCTGACTTGCTGAGTACTCCTGTACTCACCCTTGCTCTATATAATAAAACCCCCCCCCCAGTTCTCGAAGACGAAGAGGTGGACCCGGCTAATGAAGAGTTCTTCCAGGAGCAAGCAGACTTCGAGCAGTAGTAGGGTTTCGGCCTTCCCCAAGGCTTTGCTTGTGGCTTAGGGCTAGTCTCCGCTTTCCGCTTCCGCCTTTTTGTAATGCTATTGTGAACTCGGGTTCTGTCCGCAGTTCCAACCTTGGTTGTAATCCTACTCTTAATAAAGAGACCGCTGTCGTTGTGATATTCTGTCTTCCTGTTGTACCAGCGCTATTTCCTGGGACTGGTACAGGCATACAGGTCAATCTAGACCGCCCTACCCTGGTCTCCGCCAGGGGCTAGTTTGGGGCGTGACAAAAAAATGGCGAGAGGTCGAGTATACTTACAATGCCCATAACTGAATTACCGATAAGTCTAGCTCCCTCAGATTGTATAGATGAAATAGTTCTTTAAACGGGACCCAAACTATACCATCACAGTGATGAAAGTCCTCGTCCCTGTAAAAGACGGGGAACATCTCTTTACCCTCCTTAGCCATCTGTAAGTACCACTCTTCTACCTTTCTCATTTGAGTACATTTGCCAACGACGTGGCGATATTCGTCGGTAGTCAAAGAATGACCAAGCTTGAATTGAGCTGCCAATGGGGCCATCTCAATATTATCCACATCATCCATACTTTTCAGCCCTGCCTCTTTTAGAAAGTCTTGCATAGTCGCTGGCCTCATCTTTCTCGAATTCTTTCTTGGAAAATTCTTGCAATCCCTTTTCCTGATCATGCGTCTGAAGTCCGTAATACGTTGCTTTCGGGCAGGTGGCCTTGCATTGCGAATGAAGTGATCCTGTACTTCAACTGACACTTTCAAAGATGGCTCCGACCTGTTAGGCAATGGCGTCTTCTTGGTCTTCTTCAGAGGTGGTGGTTCAGACATATGGGAAGCTTTACAAAGGCGCCTCCTCTTTTTTGGTGGGTCTGAAGAAGCTAGGCTCTGATGTGCTGCCTCTTGAGGAGATGGGCTCTTACGTTGTGCCAGTGGAGGAGACGGGCTCTTATGTGGCAATGGTGGTGGAGTTGGCATCCTTTGAGGGGAGGGAGAAAGTCCTTCAGAGCTAGACCCGCCATCTCTTGGCTCGCCATCTCCATCTCCTGAAGGGAAGATAATGAAACGCTTGCGCCACAGGATTATGTTGTGGACGGCTTCTCCAAGAGTGTTCACCCCCTCCTCAGGAGCAAAATCAAGCTGCACTGCCCTGTATCTCCTCGGCACGCCCTCCACTTCAACCCTTGAATAGCCACTTGGTATCGGCTTACTGTGTATCCTTTCTCCCTCCGTTACGGGATGTGTCATAGTGCGTGCCACCTCTTGAGTGATGTTTTGAAGTGGCACATGCAGCCTGCATACAGTACGTATAGTGATGTCGTCCATGGGTTAATGAACCGTGTCCGGTTCTTGAGGAACCTCAGTTGAAGCGCAACTGCTTTTCTTCCCACCTGGACTGGTTACACGGCCAGCTCCATCCTGACTTTCAAGCCTCGCCATTACCAGTGTCATTTGTTCTTTCAATTGCCTTATCTCTTCCGATTGGTCTCTGGAATTTTTATTGATCCGAGACCGGTACCTATGTCTATCTTCAGGAAAACCCTCCCTCCACGGAACTAGGCCTATTCCTCTTGTGCGTCCCGGATGCTCAGGGTTCTGTAATGCAAGTGTAAGCTCATCTTTCTCCCTGCTCGCAAGAAAAGAACCTTCTGAGGACTTTAGATGGGCATCGTGGAGCCTTTGGGACACTTCTTGCTCTCAAGGACCCTTGTGTACCAACTCGCCTGTATCCGAGAGTGTTGAACCTCGGGCGTATTGGTAATTCTTTCCTCGTTGACACCAGTCTTTCGTCTCGATCTCGATTCCCTTTTGCAGCAGCTCATCTTCCCGGAGTTGCCATTTGACTATGTTCTTAGCATATCCGCTAGGGCCGAGACGGTGAGGGTATCGGTTTTTGGCCGCATTGGCCTGGTTCCTTTCGCTAATCTCCTTTGCCTCATCTGATGTTCTGTAGGCCACAAAGTCATCCCAGAAAAGATGACACCTTCGATAATTGGCATCTTCAAAATTTGGTGTCAGGCCCTTCTTGACAAACTTCCTGTTAAGGTCCGTCTTCCACTTCTTGAAGCTGATGGACATCTTCTTAAGAGCCCCGGACTTTGCGAGTTCTTCTGAACCCTCGAGAAACTGGAATGTCCGCTTTAACTTTTCCGAAGCAAGTTCCTTGTCTCTGCCTAGTACCGTCCACTCCAATTCATCTCTATCACTGCTCTTCCAGTGCCGGTACTTGATGGGGATGTCATCCTTCACGATGACACCTATAGCATTGCCATATGTGGTGAGTGCCGATTCTGGAGCTATAGGGGTCCCATCTGCAGCTAACTCCATGATAGTTTATAGACCTGAGGGCATCCTAGTTGGACCTCTAGCTTTTCTTCTTCCCGATGAGGTTGAAGTATTCGCAGAGTGCGTAGTGGCCGAAGGATCAACCTCCTTCAAACATCAGTATAAATTAGTCATTCAGATCTGACGATATATGTACTTTTAAGGTCTTATTTGTTCCAGATGGGTTAATTTACCTCCATATTGTGCGGGTTATCACCGGGCTGATTCAAGTTTAGAAAGCCACTTGGGCTACTATTACCACCATCGATTTCTCCAGAATTTGCAAGCCTACTGTTATCTTGTTCCCCTGACATTTCCTTTTGTAGACCTAGGCTAGAATTATTGCTAGATAGATACAAGAAATTAGTGTAAGAACTTATTGTCCTCTCGATGATATTCTTCTAAATATACCAAAAGTAAAGTAATGCCATCTAATTCCATACATAACTTGACTGGACCAGTAGGATCTAATTTAATGTATTTGCACGAGGTAGTAGCTAACCCAGCAGCTTGCATACATCAATTAAGCTAGTAGGCCTAATGTTCTGGTCTTGAAAAAAATATGCAATCTTATTTGTGTATCTTATTCTAGCACTATATGTCTTGCAATGCTACTTATGTGCTCTAGTGGGAACTGCTGGCCATTTCATGCGGAAGGATGTCTCAGGGATGTGATATATCATATATCACATGAACTTGTGAATTGTTATCAACTACTAGCTTAGGTATGGAGTCAAAATCCCCTTGTTTCTTGCCAGAATATCCAGTCACAGAAGGAATTGCCAGAATATTCCTTCTGTGGTCTACAACACAAAAGCATTACTGGCACCATCCTTTTTAGACAACAGTAAATGAACTAGCATTAATAATTTCTGTACTTAGTCCTAATTAATGGATATACCATTAATCGTGATTCCTGTTCAATTATACGCGTGACGATCGATATGATGGAGCTAGCAAATATGCAAGTCGGCCGCAAAGTGAGAAAAAGATCACGTTCTTCGATAGCTACGTGTGTAACTATCTGTTCTACAATTTTCTACTACAACTCATATACAATGTTATATTTAGTGCATCAGCTTCAAAACTTAAACTATACAGTATTTTGGAGCTCGAAAAGAAACAAAGGAAATAGTGCCATGACATGTTGATTTAAAATGCTAGCAACAGTACAGCTTCAAAACTTAAACTATATATTATTTTCATCCAGCTTTTAACAATCTGTACAAGCAAGTAAATATAGATGATTTGCCATATGTTTAGAAATTACCTCTTTAAAAATAATTGTTAAAGCTAGTTGGCAGCAGGGAGTGGGCAAGCAAACAGGTTGCAGGTTGACACTAAAATAGCTATGATTCCTCTAGGTGCAGTAGAAACCTGAATAAATCAATGGCATAAAAATTAATATGTCACATCCAAGGTACTAAAAATAGCCCACATGTCACAAAGAATCCTAACAAGATAACCAAATACAAGTATATGCAGTATAATGTAACATGGAATGATACTCGGGATCGATTATCAACACAAAATCCAAAAGAACCAATCTGAACATACGGCAAAGCATTCCAACTAACATGATCAGAGAAAAGAAAAATAACATTCACTGGTTTTGAATGATCTTGTTGCTGATGTGTGGGGTATGGAGGCTGGCAGTAGCATGGGAGCAGAGGCCGGATTGGAAAAGAGGAAGAGAAGCCTAAGCATCATTTCCTCTCCCAAATACAGTGAATTAGTGATGTGTATAACTTATGCATCTCCATCTCGTCTCTATAGCTGACATTAAGGTTTAGACAGCTTAACATGAATTTTGGCAACTGTGTTGGCAGTAGTTGAATTTCTGCAGTACCCTTGATTATGGTTCAATTATACACATAGCTAGCTTAACCTATCTTTTGCTACTAACTATTTGGGAGGACTGTAAATTGTATTTGGTGGAGAAATGGATTTGACAATAAATAGCTAGACTTATCTACCTCATTGCATCTAATCTTCAGAAGGAAAAAATAGCAGAAGGAAATAATGGTTACTGCATGTGTTTTAATAATTGCAATTACTATAAATCATATTCCTAGTGTTTTAATCATTTTTAATATAAGTTTTAGATGTGTACATACTGCATGGACATGATTTCAGATGCAAACTTAATTACTATAATTTTGTCATGTTTGTTCCAAATATTCTTATCTTTTATTTTCTGCTAGCTCAATGGTGTACCAATCCCTCGAAGGTATAGATTCATAACTAAACACACAATTTACAGATAATAGCTAACAGGTTGCTGCATTGTCAAATAATCCCTAAATCAGGAGCAAAGGCTCATATGTAAATATGGTACTTTACAAATCTAGCATTTGAATAATAGTACATACAGATTAAGACATATGCAATGGAAAAACAGATGACGTGATAAACAATAAAAGCTGCATAATATTTCTAAATCTAAGATATCAGGCAGTAGCTTCGCAAAAAGGTCAGTAGATTATGAACTGCCTCTTTAATTAATGTCACACTTAGGTTAATGATTAGGGAGACCTAGCCTTGTTGTGGACAGATCACATGTGTTGTGAAAATTTGGCCTATATGCTATGGATATATGGTGTTCTACTTATATTTCCTAGGCCTCCAGAGCAGAGCAGCAGTTAATTGTGTGATCTCTCGCTATATATCATCTAGCTCCAAGAACTTGATGAGGAATCTAACATGGCAAGAAAGTAATAGAGAAAAGTACTAGTTAATTTAGTTGGTTTTTTGATTTGTTACCGTCCTGCGTGACGAGCGGGTAGTCGGAGGAGCTGAGCGTGACGAACCAGTCCCAGTCGGCGGCGATCCTGAGCAGCACAGCGGCGCCGTTGCAGCTTGCAGTGGTTGATAGGTTCGGTGGCCAGGCCTTGAAAGAGCAAATACAAATCACCTAAGAATTTATTCTCTGTCAGGAAAATGAAGAAACCAAATACTATTTATTCTCTGGCATTGATTTAATTGATTTGAACTCGCTAGAATTTACATGGCTGGCTCCAATAGACATGTTATTCAAAAATGTCATGATTAATTCAACCAGAGGTTTATTGATGATGATTGCTCACACGACAGTTGAAGATTGTTCCCCTTTTACATTTTTTGTAAGCAAAATTTCTTTTTGGGTACCTGCACACGCACCTCAACCGATAGGAACATACCCCCAACTTCCCGAACAGATGTGTTACATCATTGTCATGTAGGCATTTTGGCGCAACCGACCCATCCATCAAAACCACTTTCTATGCATCTGAGCTTTAAATAGGAAAGGTATCTAGGAATAAAAACTACCATGACAATTTAAATTAATTATTTATCAGCATGCAGTATACATGAGCATAGACATCGGTCTCATTATTTTACTCTGTGACCTCCTACGATCCATTGTGATGTTTGAGGAAAAAATGCATAAGCAGTGGATTATATCTGAAAAGTTGGTACCAAACTCCTAATGATACAATACATTCTTAGAAATTAGAACCAAACATGTAAATAAAAACATTGATTATTACAGACATACGATTCTGCAATTCAGATTCTTACCTTTAATAATTCGTGAGGAAGGCGGCGGCGGTGGACGGCGGTGGACGGCGACGGCGGAGGAGGTGGACGGCACTGGAGGAGAGCAGCGGCGACGATGGAGGACACCGACGCTGGAGGAGGGCAGTGGCGGCGATGGAGGAGGACAGGGATGGAGGGCGCAAACGAGCGGGTAAGGGGACCGCGGATCCGGAAGGAGGACGACGGTGGACAGCGACGGCGGTAGATCCAGTTAGGGGAAGGACCGACGGTGGTGCAGGACGGGGACGGCGATGGACGGAGACGGCGGGCGGTGGCCGGTAGTGCGATGGCGTCGGCAGGCTGGTTTGGGGGAAATGGTGTCGGTAGGCTGGCTTGGGAAATGGCGATGGCAGCATATATACAAGCCACATAGGTACCGGTTCATATTTACAACCGGTACCTATTGTGGTAAAAGGTGCCGGTTGCCAAATTGGAACCGGTACCTTTTGTACCATATAGGTACTGGTTCTTATTTACAACCGGCACCTTTTACCACAATAGGTACCGGTTGTAAGTATGAACTGGTACCTATGGACAATTCTGGGGGGTATACAAGTACCTTTAACACAATTACATGTTTGGAGTTCCAAATGTAGTACTTTTTTTCGATGAGATCTTCACAGCCAGGATTATCTTGAAATCTTATAGGAACTACACGTGCATTAGGCCTTTTGCACACATAGCAAAGGCTCTAACTACAGAGATCCATGCAAGTGAGCTGTTGTTTGGGGCATCATTCATATATATATATATATAAATTATAAGAATTCCAAATCTAAAATAAATCAGTAAAGAGCCACAATTTTGAGCTAGTAAAGAGTTAGTTAATGATGTTTGAGCATGTACTTTTTTGAGTGCCCATTTATTTTTGATTGGTATCTATGGTTTGATCACAAGCCAAAACATGGTTAGAGCTCTAATATGCCTTGAACTTATACTGAATTCAATTAATCTAAATCTCGTAATATATATATATATATCTATATATAGATAGATAGATAGAGACACACACCAATAGCCTCCACTAAGGCTGGACCAACGCTGAGCACGAGGACAATGTTGGCAGACAATAGGTGCCGGTTTGGAAAGCCGGATAGGTGCCGGTTTCTGGGCCGGCACCAATTGGTCGGCACTAATTACACATTCATGTTTGTTACAATAAAATTTAAACATGCAGGTCTATCACAATTACTCCTTCTTCATGGTCGCTGTGAACATATGGTGCTTATTCCTCGTCTTCGTCTTCCTGACTTTCTTCACCTCCTTCTACATCTGTTGCAAACGGTGGTAGCTCGTCGATTTGATCGTAGCCTTCCTCATCAACGATATTCTCAACTCCGACAATGCTTCGCTTTCCATGGAGAACCACGTGGCGATCGGTCAACGAAGAAGGGTCTTTGACATAGAAAACTTGTGTTACGGATTTTGCAAGCACAAATGGTTCATCTTGATAACCCACATTGTTTAAGTCCACGATGAACATTCCGTACTTGTCAATCCTCAAACCACTTGGAATTTTGACCCATTTGACACTAGAAAAGTGGTACCTTCAGGTCCATATTCAAGCTCCCAGATTGCCTCTATATAACCATGGTACGTTTGTTCTACACCATTACTGTCGAAGGCGTCTATGCGGACACCACTGCTTTGATACGAGCTCTTGGCATCCTGGGTTCTCATGTAAAATGTATAACCATTAATGTCATACCCTTGGAATGAATGAATTGTGCTCGTAGGTCCCCGAGACAAAACATACAGCTAGTCACTATCAGTATTCATAGCCATGATATGCTTTCGTAACCAATCGCCAAAATTCAACCTATGCTGCTTAGCTATCCATGCCTCTGATTTGCTTGGGTTCTCGCTGCGGAGTGTGTTATAATGCATGTCGACAAATGGAGCCACCAAGGCCGACTGCTGGAGCACTGCGAAATGTGCTTGCCGTAAAGTTAGGTTAGGAGTGAAAATTGCCTTATGCCCTAGTGTCCCTTTCCCTAGTAGCCTGCCCTCGTGTCGAGACATCGACACACCAATGGGATGCAAATCTATATAGTCGATACAGAACTCAACCACCTCCTCTGTTGCATAACCCTCTACGATACTGCCTTCTGGTCGAGCTCTATTATGCACATACTTTTTTATGATCCCTATGAACCCCTCGAAAGCCCACATGTTATGCAGATACACTGGGCCGAGAATCTTTATCTCTTTCACAAGATGTGACACGAGGTGAACCATTATATCAAAAAATGATAGTGGAAAACACATCTCGAGCTGGCAAAGGGTAATGATTGCATCTGCTTGGAGCTTGTCTAGCGTGCTTGGATCGATCACCTTCTGATATATAGCGTTGAAGAACGAGCATAGCTTTATGATTGGGTTTCGAACCTTATCTAGCAAAATGCCTCTAATAGCAATAGGAAGAAGTTATGTCATCAGCACGTGGCAATCATCTGACTTCATGCCCACCAATTTCTTCTCTTTCATGTTGACAAGTCTTTTAGTGTTCACAGAGTAACCAGAAGGGACTCAGACACCCTGCAGGCACTCCAACAGGCTTATTTTCTCTGCGGCACTAAGGGTGTAGCACGTGGGAGGGAGGTACTGGTGACCATTGGGACGTTCTTGAGGATGTAGCTCGGGCCTGATGTTCATGTCTGCGAGGTCTCTCCGGGCTTTCAACGTGTCCTTTGTCTTGCCGGGTATGTTTAGCAGGAGTCCCATCAAACTCTCATACACATTCTTCTTAACATGCATCATGTCAATTGCGTGACGGACATCCAAATCTTTCCAATATGGTAATTCCCAAAAGATAGATTTCTTCTTCCAAAGAGGTTTCTCACCACTCTTGCTCGTTGTGCCTTGATTGCCTTGCCCCTTACCAAATATACATTCAATATCTTGTACCTCCCCATGAATCTCTCTACCGGTACGATGTGTTGGAGCTGTACCCTCCTCCACCGTGCCATCGAAATCTCTTGTATTGCTATGGTACTGGTGGCCGGCTGGAAGAAACCTTCGATGGTGCATGTACACAGTCTTTCCGGAGTACTTCAGCCACCTGCTCGCTGTATCTCGCATGCACTGCACACATGTTCAACCACCTTTCACTGTTTGTCCGGATGTGTTACCAGCTGTAGGGTAATCTTGGATGGTAACGAACAACATTGCCCTTAAGGTGAAGTACTCTCTTTTGTACGCATCCCACATCTGCACACCCCGGTCCCACAGAAACTTAAGATCATCCACTAATGGCCTGAAGTAGACATCGATATCGTTGCCAGGTTGCTTGGGCCCTTGGATTAGGAGTGGCATCATAATATACTTACGCTTCATGCACAACCATGAAGGAAGGTTGTAGATAATAAGTGCCACTGGCCACGTGCTATGCCGACTACTCATGTCACCGAATGGATTCATCCCGTCCGTGCTTAGCCCATACCTTATATTCCTAATCTCCTGCGCAAAATGCTTTTTGTACTTTCTATCTATCTTTCTCCATTGAGATCCATCGGCAGGGTGTCTTATCATTCCATCCTTCTTACGCTCTTCGTGGTGCCAACGCATCAATTCCTCATGTTTTTTGTTTGCATACATGCGTTCAATCCGAGGGATTATAGGAAAATACCACGCAACTTTAACGGGCACTTTCCTCTTCTTAAGGATTGGGCCATCACTGTCATCATCAACATCATCATCATCGTTAACTCCACCCTTATACCGCGGTGCTCCGCAAACTGGACATGTATCCAAGTCTGCATAGTCACCTCGATATAGGATACAGTCATTTCGACATGCGTGAATTTTCTGCACTTCCAGTCCGAGTGGGCAGACAACCTTCTTCGGTCGGTATGTTGTTTCTGGCAGCACATGACCAGCTGGAAGGAGGTCTCCAATCAGCTGTAGAAGCTCTGTGAAGCTCTTGTCACTCCAACCGTTGGTTGATTTCATCTACAACAACGAGAGGACGACATGTAACTTGGTGTGCTGCTCATTGCATCTTGGATAAAGCGGGGTTTTTGAGTCCTCCACCATGCCCTTGAACTTCTCGTATTGCCTGTCATCGTTGTAGGTTGTCTCCCCGTCGCGTAACATCTGATCTAAATCATCTGATTCGTCACTAGCATATCCACCTCCGTCAGCAGGCAACTCCACATTGTCTCCATCCATTACATCTGGATTCTCATCTTCACCATGATTGTCCTGACATGTGTAATTAGGCATAAAACCCCTTGTTAGGAGATGCTCATGAACTTGTTTTGCACAAAACTGTCTCTCATTCCTGCAATCAGCGCATGGACAACGCAAGTGTTCCGTTGTGTTCAATGATCTGGATCTCATGGCTGCGATCACGAAGTTGATTACTCTCCTGGCATATTCCAAGGTACCGCGCTCCGGAACGTTCATCCCTCCTTCATCCATTGCTCCTATGAAAATTCTTAAATTAACCACTAACATACATATATCATTCTCTATATCTATTGAAATTCTGATATATGTTAATAACAGTTACATTACTCATTGATGATTAATCTCTAAATTACTCCAATATTAATAAGTCATAATACTTTCTCATGCTTCTCATTCAACAAAACAAATTGCAAAAAATAACTTGACAAATATTAGTGCGAATTACATATCGAATCAACATATACTAACCTTTACGCATGCAAACACACAGATCTCTCGATATTTTTTAAATTTTTGGGCAAAACCTCCTCCCCCCGTTTGGATGAGCTGAAGAGAAGCCTCAAAATCGTGAGAATGCAGTGAACAAGGGGTATATATAGACTTGGGGGATATAGGTGTCGGTTCATGTTATGAATCGGCACCTATTTAGTTTCCTTCCGACGGAAGCCACCACATAGGTGCCGGTTTGTAACGCCCGTTTTGTCGCGGCGTTAGCGGGAAAACTAATCTGCTAAAAACCCTATTTGCGAAAATTTGCTCTTCGGTTGAGTCTTGTTGTGTGCCAAGGTCTCGTGTCTCCCCTCCCACTTCAATCCCGAAGAAAACCGCGAAACCGGATTTCAAATCCGAGCCCTAATCCTCCCAAATTCAAATCCTCAGAAAAAGTCCAATTTACCTCCCTTGACCCTGGCTGTCCCCCTTTCCCGGCCTACTTCCCTCTCCTTCCCCTCGGGCCGCTGCCGGCCCAGCCCCTCTCGGCCTGTTTTCTTTTTCCCCCTCTCTCCTCTTCCTTCCCTGGGCCGCCTCCCGGCCCAGCTCTCTCCCGCGTGCCGCCTGCCCGGCCGCCTTCTTTTCCCGCTGGGCCGCGCCAGGCCGCTCGGCCCGTGCACGCCGCGCACGTGCCCCGCACGCGTCGAGCCGAGAGAGCCAGCGTTCTCTCTCCCCGCGCGCGCGCCCTTACCCAAATCGGCTAGGAGGCAAGCCTCCTTTTTCTTCCCCCTTTTCCCCTTTTTCCCGACCGGCCGGCGTCACCGCTGCCGCCGTTGGCCGCTAGCGCCGGAGTGCGCCGGTCCCCTCTCCGCGCCCCAAACCGACCTCCGCGAACCGCCTTTCTTTCCCCCCCGACCAAACCGACCTAGCGCCCTACAAAACCCCCGCCAATCGGCCGCAATTTCTTTCCCCTCCGCCCGGCCGCCATTGCCGCCTCCCCGAGCTCACCCTTCCCGCCGTCGCGCCACCGCCCTCTTGCTGCCGTCGCCGCAAGAAGAGGAGCCCGGCGCCCTCTTCTTCCCCGGCTCGGGACCGCGTCTCACCGCCGCCCCGCGTCGTCGCCCCCGTCCCCGGCG
>BDMV01000011.1:33377703-33418248 GCA_008326285.1 Oryza officinalis | reverse complement strand
TAAGGACCGATTCCTTGGGAATTACATCCAAGCATATGTCAAGTACGACCACATGGGTGATATGGGACGCCCCTGGCTGAGTAATTAGCTAGGCCAGGGAAATCTTGATGCCAAGGGACAAGTGGATTCGCCGGGGTGGTGTCGGGGAGGACCCCTGGGCTTCCTGGCACAGTATGGTCTGGGACCTAACCTGGTGTTGGTCCGTGGGACCCCTCCCGTTGGCATAAGATGACCCTGAGTCGGCTTTCGAAATGCCTTGTCGTGAAAGCCTTCAAGGTCGCCAGACGTGACCGAGGGTCGCGGGCTGGGTGATTCGGGGTTAGTAACGTCGTGTGGGTAAAGTGTACCCCCTCTGCAGAGGTTAACAACTGTTCGAACAGCCGTGCCCACGGTCATGGGCGGATGTGAGGTGATTCCTTAGCGTAGTTTTAATTGAACACCTTGTGAACTGCTGTTGGTGTGAGGTTTTCCGTTCTGTGCTTGGTTTAAGGCTGTTGAAGCAGCCGGAGTCGGTGACGATTGGCAGGGAGCCTCTCGTACCGATGTGTTGACTTGTGGCTGTTGAAGCAGCCGGAGTCGGTGACGATTGGCAGGGAGCCTCTCGTACCGAGCGTGCGTGAGTTGTGGCTGTTGGAGCAGCCGGGTCGGTGAACGATTGGCAGGGAGCCTCTCGTGCCGACAAGAATCAATCGATACAATTTCACTGCTCCGGCCGGATGAGACGCACTTTCTCATCCGTGCGTCGAGAAGCACTCACTTAGATGTTTCTAAAGTCTTAAACTAAAATCAATTGTGAAAAATAACTGGCTTTCCCTTGAAGCTTGCATTAAACACTTAATTCCCCTGACTTGCTGAGTACTCCCGTACTCACCCTTGCTCTATATAATTAAACCCCCCCCAGTTCTCGAAGATGAAGAGGTGGACCCTGCTGACTGAAGAGTTCTTCCAGGAGCAAGCAGACTTCGAGCAGTAGTAGGGTTTCGGCCTTCCCCAAGGCTTTGCTTGTGGCTTAGGGCCTAGTCTCCGCTTTCCGCTTCCGCCTTTTTGTAATGCTGTTGTGAACTCGGGTTCTGTCCGCAGTTCCAACCCTTGGTTGTAATCCTACTCTTAAATAAAGAGACCGCTGTTGTTGTGATATTCAGTCTTCCTGTTGTACCAGCGCTATTTCCTGGGACTGGTACAGGCATACAGGTCAATCTGGACCGCTCTATCCTGGTCTCCGCCCGGGGCCAGTTTGGGGCGTGACAGAAGATGGTATCAGAGCGCAGCTTTGGCCTAGGACGAAACCCGACGTTAGATGACCGTAAGGATGCTAAGTTCTGAAAAAGCTATTTGCGAAAAGTTCGGTTCTTTTCTTCTTCTCTTACTCTGTTTACAAAACTGGTTACTGACTTCTCTTTCTTTTTTCAAAATTGTAGATGGCAGTCAACGCCACCCACAGTTCCCACGGCGTTGGTGAGGGTCACCACGTCGACCAGCTGAGAGACCTCGCTGGCTTCCTTGGCTTCTCTTGTCCCGAGTACGCTGGGTACTCCGTGGACCGCTTCCCTCCCCGCTGTGAGCTGTCCGTGTACCTTTACCCCCGCGGAGGTACACACAGCGCTGGCCTTCGCCCTCACCACTTCAACTTGGCTCGCCCCACGCTCCAGCTCGCGTACCAGGACCTCTCCTGGACCGCTCTGCGTCGCTTGGCCTACGACTACCGTCGTCGCCTTGCAGGTTCGGCCTTCCGGCTGATCCCGCAGCTCCCTCCTGGCCGTGCAGACAGCCGCTACCCTTGCCCTTACCGTGAGTCGCACCCTGCGCTGACGCGCATGGTGGAGCTTTCTGGCGCTCAGGCCACTCAGCACGACCTTCTCCTTGAGGCTTACCGCTCCTTGGCTCGCCGCTACGCCGCACTGGAGGCCCGCCTTGCTGAGGAGGGTGTCACCTCCGTGGACACTACCTCCTGGGACTCTGGCCGCCTTTGCCACTCCAGCCACCTGTCCTTCTACAGTTCACGTGGCTCTGCTCGCACTCCCAGCGGCCCACGCTCCCCCAGCCCGCGTGTGCCGTACTCGCCAGTTTACTCTCCCTACCCCCACCGTGCCAGCCCCTCCTACACCCCAGGTCACACCCCAGTCGTCAGCCGCCGTGGGCTCCGACTGATCCGCACCGCGCGGAAGCGCGTTGTGGGCTCCTCCACCGTGTTCCGTTTCGACCACCCAGCTCCTACCCCGCCAGCAGGCCGCCCTGCTGCCGGCCCTCGACAGGTTCCGCCGGTCCCTTCGCGTGCGCCGATCGACGTGTCCTCTTCAGACGAGCCGACCACCGGAGCCAGCCAGGCAGGAGAGCAGTAGAGTTCGTCTGCTGCAGGTGGAGTTCGTGTGCTAGACCTTTTGTACCGCCGCCAACTCTTTCGGAGTCGTGGCGAGGTAGTGTGTGAGTGTGTTGTTGTGGGTGTTGTCTGGTAGTCTGGATCTCTGAGGTGGTGTGCGTACAGTCAAGCTCGGCGCAGCTCTGTGACTTGTCCACACCCGTTGTTTTAGGTGCTTTCCGAGTTGAGAAAAGCTTTATGACTAGTGTGTGCTTTCTGAGCTCGTTTACTTTACTTCTTCCCTTTTTAAGTGCTGTTCTGTTTTCTTACCCCGCCCTTTTCTGGGAGATTAGATGGCTACCCGTCCCCGTCGTGTGGCTCGTGCTCCAGCTCGTTTGGGTTACGAAACCCGCAGGGAAGAACCAGAATCGGAAAATGAGTCAGGGAATGAACCGGTTAATGCTCCAGCTCAGGCAGATCCTGCAGCAAACCGTGCACAGGACTTACCCCCGCCTCCCCAGCTTCAGGCAGATTACCAGCACATGATGGCAGTTCAGACTCAGATCTTGCAGGGCTTAGCCCAAGCCATTGCAGGCATCCAGCAGAATTTGCAGCCGCAGGCTCCGCACCCAGTGCCTTTCCATAACAACAATCACAGATCCAAGCTGACGGACTTTCTAAGATCCCATCCACCGGAATTCTCTCACACCGTCGAGCCCGTTGAGGCCGACGATTGGCTAAAGGATGTTGAGAGAAAACTCAACCTAGTGCAGTGCACCCCAGTGGAAAAGACCCTTTTTGCTGCACATCAGTTAAGAGGTTCTGCAGCCGACTGGTGGGAGAATTACTGTAATGCCCATCCAGACGCTGTCAACATTGAGTGGGCAGAGTTCGCCGATGCCTTCCGTGCAGCTCATGTGCCCGAAAGTACCATCGACATGAAGAAAGAAGAGTTCAACCGTCTGAAACAAGGTACAGGAAGCGTCAATGAGTACCTGAGTCGCTTCAACAAATTGGCTCGGTATGCTCCCGAAGAAGTGGACTCCGACAAGAAAAAGATCAGGAAGTTCTTGAAGGGAATCGCAGTAGGGTTGAGAATCCAGTTGCTTGCCCATGACTTCCCCACTTTCCAGCACATGGTCAACAAGGCCTTGCTTCTGGAGGATGCCAGAAAAGAGGCAACTGAGGAATATAAGAAGCGCAAGTCTACCCACCAAGCGCCCCCATTCCGAGGTGCGCCACGCCCTCGTGTTGGACATCCCATGCAGTACCACCAACCTGCCCATCAAGTCAGTCGCCAACCTGGCTTTACTCCCCGTCCGCCGGTGCCCCGCCTTACTCCGTCGCCCCAGCAGCATGCCCCTAGTGGCAACACCGCAAGGAACAGTGTCTCCTCCTTCAATTCGCCCACAGGAATGGCAAATGTGCAGTGCTTCACGTGCAAACAAATGGGACATTACGCCAGGCAGTGTCCTCGGAATCAGGGAAATTCTAACCCCGGACGCTCTGATGCTAGCTTCCCCAGGACGCCAGCACCTGCACAGTCCCGTCCAGTCACTCAGACAAGTGGACAAGGTTCTCGCGCCTCCAACAACTTTGGACGAGGTCGAGTGAACCACATTCAAGCTGAAACCGCCCAAGAGGCCCCCGACGTGGTGATGGGTATGTTCTCTGTCAACTCCATACCCGCACTCGTTCTATTTGATTCAGGAGCTTCTCATTCGTTCATATCCAAGCTTTTGTGAAAAGAAATGGTTGGAAAACCCAAAATTTACAAGTACCTATGGTAATACATTCCCCTGGAAGGGATATAAGGGCAGATAAACTATGCCCCAAGGTTGATCTAGTGATAGAAGGGGTTAGCTTCGCAGCCAAACCCATAGTCCTAGACTCCCAAGGTCTGGATGTCATCCTAGGGATGGATTGGTTGGCTAAGCACAAAGGACAAATTGATTGTGCCGATAGGACCATCACTTGCAAGGACCCGGAGGAAAACAAGTGCGTTTCACTCCCCTCCTTCCCGGAAAACGGTCAACCCTGAACAGTTTGCAAGCCACTCCCTTGGAAATGGTACCCATAGTCAACGAGTACCCCGATGTGTTCCCAGAAGAACTACCCGGGATGCCACCGGATCGAGAAATTGAGTTCTCCATAGAGCTTGCCCCAGGCACCGCTCCCATTGCCAAGAGACCCTACAGAATGGCAGCCAACGAACTGGCAGAAATTAAGAAACAGATCGAAGAACTTCAGAACAAGGGTTACGTGCGACCCAGCTCGTCCCCTTGGGGAGCCCCTGTGCTCTTAGTAAAGAAGAAAGATGGCTCTGAGAGAATGGTGATAGACTATAGAGCCTTGAACGAAGTAACCATCAAGAATAAGTATCCCCTACCACGGATTGACGATTTGTTCGACCAATTGGAAGGAGCCAGAGTATTCTCCAAGATCGACCTACGATCTGGGTATCACCAGCTCAAAATCAGATCAGAAGATATCCCCAAGACCGCTTTCTCAACGCGGTATGGCTTGTATGAGTTCACCGTGATGTCTTTCGGACTCACCAATGCTCCGGCATTCTTCATGAACCTGATGAATAAAGTTTTCATGGACTACTTGGATAAGTTCGTTGTGGTCTTCATCGACGACATTCTGATTTACTCAAGAAATGAACAAGATCATGCAAATCATCTACGGAAAGTAATGGAAAGGTTGCGTGAACACCAACTCTTTGCCAAGTACTCGAAGTGTGAGTTTTGGTTGGATAAAGTAGCCTTCCTTGGCCATGTCATCTCCACCAAAGGTGTTGAAGTAGACCCCAGTAAGGTTGAGACCGTCCTCGCCTGGAACGCACCCAAGACGGTGTCTGAGATCCGTAGTTTCCTCGGTTTAGCAGGTTACTACCGGAGGTTCATCGAAGGATTTTCCAAACTGGCTCGACCAATGACGGAACTCCTAAAGAAGGAAAAGAAGTTTGAATGGTCGAAGCATGTGAACGCAGTTTTCAAGAACTCAAGAAAAGATTGACGACTGCTCCCGTCCTCACCCTGCCTGACATCCGAAAGGATTTTGAGATCTTCTGTGATGCATCGAGACAAGGTCTAGGATGTGTCTTAATGCAAGACCGAAAGGTGGTGGCCTACGCTTCAAGACAACTCAGGCCCCATGAGGTCAACTACCCTACGCATGACCTGGAATTGGCAGCTGTGGTTCATGCCCTGAAAATTTGGCGTCACTACCTGATTGGAAACAGATGTGAGATTTACACCGATCACAAAAGCCTCAAATACATCTTTACCCAGAGTGAATTGAACATGAGACAAAGAAGATGGTTGGAATTAATCAAGGATTATAATCTCGGTATACACTACCACCCTGGAAAAGCAAATGTGGTCGCCGACGCGTTAAGTCGCAAGACCTACTGTGCTACCGCCCTAGTTTGGCCAACACAGGATGACCTGTGTCGAGAAATCGAGAAGTTGAAAGTGACCGTGGTTCCCACCGGAAACCTAGCCAGTCTTACAGTGCAACCGACCCTAGAAATCAAATTCGAGAGCGCAACGAGAGAACGAGGGTATGAAAGGAATGAAGGATAAGATCCGTAAGAAAAGACTCAAAGGCTTCACCATCGACGACCAGGATACTGTTTGGTTCGGATCCCGCATCTGCGTGCCAGCCAAAAAGGAATTAAAGGACCTCATTCTGAGAGAAGCTCATGAGTCAGCGTACTCCATCCATCCAGGGAGTACCAAGATGTACCAAGACATCAAGGAATACTTTTGGTGGGCTGGAATGAAGCGAGATGTTGCAGAGTATGTAGCCTTATGTGAATCTGTCAAAGAGTAAAGGCCGAACATCAGAAACCCGCCGGTTTGTTACAACCCCTCCGAATTCCCGAGTGGAAATGGGAAGAGATCGGTATGGATTTCATTACCGGTTTACCAAGGACCCCTAGGGGTATGACTCCATCTGGGTATCGTGGACCGCCTAACCAAGGCAGCTCACTTTGTACCAGTGAAAACCACCTACGATGGGAAAAAGCTGGCAGACCTGTACATGACCCACGTGGTTTGCCGATACGGTTGCCCAAAGAAGATTGTGTCGGATCGAGGCACTCAGTTTACCTCAAGATTCTGGCAACAGTTACACGAGGCAATGGGTACCAACTTAAATTTCAGTACTGCCTACCACCCGCAGACAGATGGGCAGACAGAACGAGTTAACCAGATCCTGGAGGACATGCTTCGAGCGTGTGCCTTGGACTTCGAAGGCACATGGGATCGTTGTCTCCCCTACGCTGAGTTCTCGTACAACAACAGTTACCAATCCAGTATCCAGATGTCCCCAAATGAAGCCCTGTTCGGACGAAAGTGTCGCACCCCGTTGTGTTGGAACGAGGTAGGCGAAGCGCAAGTGTTCGGACCTGACGTGTTGAAGGAAGCTGAACAGCAAGTCAAGTTGATTCGAGACCGCCTGAAGACAGCTCAGACCCAACAGAAAAGCTATACAGATAATCGGAGACGTGATCTCGAGTTTGCAGTAGGAGATCACGTGTACCTGCGAGTGTCTCCACTCCGTGGTCTAAAGAGGTTTGGAATGTCCGGCAAGTTAGCCCCTCGCTATATCGGTCCCTACCTCATCACCGCCAGACGCGGCGAAGTTGCCTACCAGCTTGAACTACCAGAAGGACTGACAGATGTGCACAATGTGTTCCATGTGTCCCAGTTAAAGAAATGTCTTCGTGTTCCAGAGGAACAAGTTCCCTTGGGAAGCATAGAGCTGGAGAAGAACCTAACCTACAAAGAGAGACCCATCAGAGTTCTTGAAGAGGCTGAACGTCAGACTCGAAGAAAGACCGTTAAGTTCTACAAGGTGCAGTGGAGCAACCACTCACAGGATGAAGCAACTTGGGAACGCGAAGATCTTCTCCGTGCCCAGTTCCCGGAGCTGCTCCCTTAGGTGCTGAATCTCGGGGACGAGATTCTTGTTAGGGGGGTTGGTTTGTAACGCCCGTTTTGTCGCGGCGTTAGCGGGAAAACTAATCTGCTAAAAACCCTATTTGCGAAAATTTGCTCTTCGGTTGAGTCTTGTTGTGTGCCAAGGTCTCGTGTCTCCCCTCCCACTTCAATCCCGAAGAAAACCGCGAAACCGGATTTCAAATCCGAGCCCTAATCCTCCCAAATTCAAATCCTCAGAAAAAGTCCAATTTACCTCCCTTGACCCTGGCTGTCCCCCTTTCCCGGCCTACTTCCCTCTCCTTCCCCTCGGGCCGCTGCCGGCCCAGCCCCTCTCGCCCTGTTTTCTTTTTCCCCCTCTCTCCTCTTCCTTCCCTGGGCCGCTTCCCGGCCCAGCTCTCTCCCGCGTGCCGCCTGCCCGGCCGCCTTCTTTTCCCGCTGGGCCGCGCCAGGCCGCTCGGCCCGTGCACGCCGCGCACGTGCCCCGCACGCGTCGAGCCGAGAGAGCCAGCGTTCTCTCTCCCCGCGCGCGCGCCCTTACCCAAATCGGCTAGGAGGCAAGCCTCCTTTTTCTTCCCCCTTTTCCCCTTTTTCCCGATCGGCCGGCGTCACCGCTGCCGCCGTTGGCCGCTAGCGCCGGAGTGCGCCGGTCCCCACTCCGCGCCCCAAACCGACCTCCGCGAACCGCCTTTCTTTTTCCCCGACCAAACCGACCTAGCGCCCTACAAAACCCCCGCCAATCGGCCGCAATTTCTTTCCCCTCCGCCCAGCCGCCATTGCCGCCTCCCCGAGCTCGCCCTTCCCGCCTTCGCGCCACCGCCCTCTTGCTGCCGTCGCCGCAAGAAGAGGAGCCCGGCGCCCTCTTCTTCCCCGGCTCGGGACCGCGTCTCACCGCCGCCCCGCGTCGTCACCCCCGTCCCCGGCGAAACCTTCTCGCGGTAACCCCCGTTCCGCCGTCTCTCTCTCTTTCTCCCCTTCTTTAGGCGCTAGATAGCACCGCCGTCGCGCGTTCGAACCCCCGGCGCCGTTACCCCCCTTTTTCCTTTTCTCCCCCGTCGGCGTCGGCTGTCGTCTCAATCCGCCGTGGTCGCGTCCCGCTCCGATCCGAGCCGTGGACTCGTTCTCTCTCTCTTCTCTCTCCACCGGCGCCTACCGACGCCGTCCGCCCCCTCCGACTCGCCGCCCTCGCCGGAGCACGCCGCCGCCGCCGCCGCTCGGGCCGAGCCCCGCGTCGTCGAAGATGGTATCAGAGCGCAGCTTTGGCCTAGGACGAAACCCGACGTTAGATGACCGTAAGGATGCTAAGTTCTGAAAAAGCTATTTGCGAAAAGTTCGGTTCTTTTCTTCTTCTCTTACTCTGTTTACAAAACTGGTTACTGACTTCTCTTTCTTTTTTCAAAATTGTAGATGGCAGTCAACGCCACCCACAGTTCCCACGGCGTTGGTGAGGGTCACCACGTCGACCAGCTGAGAGACCTCGCTGGCTTCCTTGGCTTCTCTTGTCCCGAGTACGCTGGGTACTCCGTGGACCGCTTCCCTCCCCGCTGTGAGCTGTCCGTGTACCTTTACCCCCGCGGAGGTACACACAGCGCTGGCCTTCGCCCTCACCACTTCAACTTGGCTCGCCCCACGCTCCAGCTCGCGTACCAGGACCTCTCCTGGACCGCTCTGCGTCGCTTGGCCTACGACTACCGTCGTCGCCTTGCAGGTTCGGCCTTCCGGCTGATCCCGCAGCTCCCTCCTGGCCGTGCAGACAGCCGCTACCCTTGCCCTTACCGTGAGTCGCACCCTGCGCTGACGCGCATGGTGGAGCTTTCTGGCGCTCAGGCCACTCAGCACGACCTTCTCCTTGAGGCTTACCGCTCCTTGGCTCGCCGCTACGCCGCACTGGAGGCCCGCCTTGCTGAGGAGGGTGTCACCTCCGTGGACACTACCTCCTGGGACTCTGGCCGCCTTTGCCACTCCAGCCACCTGTCCTTCTACAGTTCACGTGGCTCTGCTCGCACTCCCAGCGGCCCACGCTCCCCCAGCCCGCGTGTGCCGTACTCGCCAGTTTACTCTCCCTACCCCCACCGTGCCAGCCCCTCCTACACCCCAGGTCACACCCCAGTCGTCAGCCGCCGTGGGCTCCGACTGATCCGCACCGCGCGGAAGCGCGTTGTGGGCTCCTCCACCGTGTTCCGTTTCGACCACCCAGCTCCTACCCCGCCAGCAGGCCGCCCTGCTGCCGGCCCTCGACAGGTTCCGCCGGTCCCTTCGCGTGCGCCGATCGACGTGTCCTCTTCAGACGAGCCGACCACCGGAGCCAGCCAGGCAGGAGAGCAGTAGAGTTCGTCTGCTGCAGGTGGAGTTCGTGTGCTAGACCTTTTGTACCGCCGCCAACTCTTTCGGAGTCGTGGCGAGGTAGTGTGTGAGTGTGTTGTTGTGGGTGTTGTCTGGTAGTCTGGATCTCTGAGGTGGTGTGCGTACAGTCAAGCTCGGCGCAGCTCTGTGACTTGTCCACACCCGTTGTTTTAGGTGCTTTCCGAGTTGAGAAAAGCTTTATGACTAGTGTGTGCTTTCTGAGCTCGTTTACTTTACTTCTTCCCTTTTTAAGTGCTGTTCTGTTTTCTTACCCCGCCCTTTTCTGGGAGATTAGATGGCTACCCGTCCCCGTCGTGTGGCTCGTGCTCCAGCTCGTTTGGGTTACGAAACCCGCAGGGAAGAACCAGAATCGGAAAATGAGTCAGGGAATGAACCGGTTAATGCTCCAGCTCAGGCAGATCCTGCAGCAAACCGTGCACAGGACTTACCCCCGCCTCCCCAGCTTCAGGCAGATTACCAGCACATGATGGCAGTTCAGACTCAGATCTTGCAGGGCTTAGCCCAAGCCATTGCAGGCATCCAGCAGAATTTGCAGCCGCAGGCTCCGCACCCAGTGCCTTTCCATAACAACAATCACAGATCCAAGCTGACGGACTTTCTAAGATCCCACCCACCGGAATTCTCTCACACCGTCGAGCCCGTTGAGGCCGACGATTGGCTAAAGGATGTTGAGAGAAAACTCAACCTAGTGCAGTGCACCCCAGTGGAAAAGACCCTTTTTGCTGCACATCAGTTAAGAGGCTTCTGCAGCCGACTGGTGGGAGAATTACTGTAATGCCCATCCAGACGCTGTCAACATTGAGTGGGCAGAGTTCGCCGATGCCTTCCGTGCAGCTCATGTGCCCGAAAGTACCATCGACATGAAGAAAGAAGAGTTCAACTCGTCTGAAACAAGGTACAGGAAGCGTCAATGAGTACCTGAGTCGCTTCAACAAATTGGCTCGGTATGCTCCCGAAGAAGTGGACTCCGACAAGAAAAAGATCAGGAAGTTCTTGAAGGGAATCGCAGTAGGGTTGAGAATCCAGTTGCTTGCCCATGACTTCCCCACCTTTCCAGCACATGGTCAACAAGGCCTTGCTTCTGGAGGATGCCAGAAAAGAGGCAACTGAGGAATATAAGAAGCGCAAGTCTACCCACCAAGCGCCCCCATTCCGAGGTGCGCCACGCCCTCGTGTTGGACATCCCATGCAGTACCACCAACCTGCCCATCAAGTCAGTCGCTCAACCTGGCTTTACTCCCCGTCCAGCCGTGCCCCGCCTTACTCCGTCGCCCCAGCAGCATGCCCCTAGTGGCAACACCGCAAGGAACAGTGTCTCCTCCTTCAATTCGCCCACAGGAATGGCAAATGTGCAGTGCTTCACGTGCAAACAAATGGGACATTACGCCAGCAGTGTCCTCGGAATCAGGGAAATTCTAACCCCGGACGCTCTGATGCTAGCTTCCCCAGGACGCCAGCACCTGCACAGTCCCGTCCAGTCACTCAGACAAGTGGACAAGGTTCTCGCGCCTCCAACAACTTTGGACGAGGTCGAGTGAACCACATTCAAGCTGAAACCGCCCAAGAGGCCCCCGACGTGGTGATGGGTATGTTCTCTGTCAACTCCATACCCGCACTCGTTCTATTTGATTCAGGAGCTTCTCATTCGTTCATATCACAAGCTTTTGTGAAAAGAAATGGTTGGAAAACCCAAAATTTACAAGTACCTATGGTAATACATTCCCCTGGAAGGGATATAAGGGCAGATAAACTATGCCCCAAGGTTGATCTAGTGATAGAAGGGGTTAGCTTCGCAGCCAAACCCATAGTCCTAGACTCCCAAGGTCTGGATGTCATCCTAGGGATGGATTGGTTGGCTAAGCACAAAGGACAAATTGATTGTGCCGATAGGACCATCACTTTGCAAGGACCCGGAGGAAAACAAGTGCGTTTCACTCCCCTCCTTCCCGGAAAACGGGTCAACCCTGAACAGTTTGCAAGCCACTCCCTTGGAAATGGTACCCATAGTCAACGAGTACCCCGATGTGTTCCCAGAAGAACTACCCGGGATGCCACCGGATCGAGAAATTGAGTTCTCCATAGAGCTTGCCCCAGGCACCGCTCCCATTGCCAAGAGACCCTACAGAATGGCAGCCAATGAACTGGCAGAAATTAAGAAACAGATCGAAGAACTTCAGAACAAGGGTTACGTGCGACCCAGCTCGTCCCCTTGGGGAGCCCCTGTGCTCTTAGTAAAGAAGAAGGATGGCTCTGAGAGAATGGTGATAGACTATAGAGCCTTGAACGAAGTAACCATCAAGAATAAGTATCCCCTACCACGGATTGACGATTTGTTCGACCAATTGGAAGGAGCCAGAGTATTCTCCAAGATCGACCTACGATCTGGGTATCACCAGCTCAAAATCAGATCAGAAGATATCCCCAAGACCGCTTTCTCAACGCGGTATGGCTTGTATGAGTTCACCGTGATGTCTTTCGGACTCACCAATGCTCCGGCATTCTTCATGAACCTGATGAATAAAGTTTTCATGGACTACTTGGATAAGTTCGTTGTGGTCTTCATCGACGACATTCTGATTTACTCAAGAAATGAACAAGATCATGCAAATCATCTACGGAAAGTAATGGAAAGGTTGCGTGAACACCAACTCTTTGCCAAGTACTCGAAGTGTGAGTTTTGGTTGGATAAAGTAGCCTTCCTTGGCCATGTCATCTCCACCAAAGGTGTTGAAGTAGACCCCAGTAAGGTTGAGACCGTCCTCGCCTGGAACGCACCCAAGACGGTGTCTGAGATCCGTAGTTTCCTCGGTTTAGCAGGTTACTACCGGAGGTTCATCGAAGGATTTTCCAAACTAGGCTCGACCAATGACGGAACTCCTAAAGAAGGAAAAGAAGTTTGAATGGTCAGAAGCATGTGAACGCAGTTTTCAAGAACTCAAGAAAAGATTGACGACTGCTCCCGTCCTCACCCTGCCTGACATCCGAAAGGATTTTGAGATCTTCTGTGATGCATCGAGACAAGGTCTAGGATGTGTCTTAATGCAAGACCGAAAGGTGGTGGCCTACGCTTCAAGACAACTCAGGCCCCATGAGGTCAACTACCCTACGCATGACCTGGAATTGGCAGCTGTGGTTCATGCCCTGAAAATTTGGCGTCACTACCTGATTGGAAACAGATGTGAGATTTACACCGATCACAAAAGCCTCAAGTACATCTTTACCCAGAGTGAATTGAACATGAGACAAAGAAGATGGTTGGAATTAATCAAGGATTATAATCTCGGTATACACTACCACCCTGGAAAAGCAAATGTGGTCGCCGACGCGTTAAGTCGCAAGACCTACTGTGCTACCGCCCTAGTTTGGCCAACACAGGATGACCTGTGTCGAGAAATCGAGAGGTTGAAAGTGACCGTGGTTCCCACCGGAAACCTAGCCAGTCTTACAGTGCAACCGACCCTAGAAGTTCAAATTCGAGAAGCGCAACGAGAAGACGAGGGTATGAAAGGAATGAAGGATAAGATCCGTAAGAAAAGACTCAAAGGCTTCACCATCGACGACCAGGATACTGTTTGGTTCGGATCCCGCATCTGCGTGCCAGCCAAAAAGGAATTAAAGGACCTCATTCTGAGAGAGCTCATGAGTCAGCGTACTCCATCCATCCAGGGAGTACCTAAGATGTACCAAGACATCAAGGAATACTTTTGGTGGGCTGGAATGAAGCGAGATGTTGCAGAGTATGTAGCCTTATGTGATATCTGTCAAAGAGTAAAGGCCGAACATCAGAAACCCGCCGGTTTGTTACAACCCCTCCGAATTCCCGAGTGGAAATGGGAGAGATCGGTATGGATTTCATTACCGGTTTACCAAGGACCCCTAGCGGGTATGACTCCATCTGGGTGATCGTGGACCGCCTAACCAAGGCAGCTCACTTTGTACCAGTGAAAACCACCTACGATGGGAAAAAGCTGGCAGACCTGTACATGACCCACGTGGTTTGCCGATACGGTTGCCCAAAGAAGATTGTGTCGGATCGAGGCACTCAGTTTACCTCAAGATTCTGGCAACAGTTACACGAGGCAATGGGTACCAACTTAAATTTCAGTACTGCCTACCACCCGCAGACAGATGGGCAGACAGAACGAGTTAACCAGATCCTGGAGGACATGCTTCGAGCGTGTGCCTTGGACTTCGAAGGCACATGGGATCGTTGTCTCCCCTACGCTGTTGTGATATTCAGTCTTCCTGTTGTACCAGCGCTATTTCCTGGGACTGGTACAGGCATACAGGTCAATCTGGACCGCTCTATCCTGGCCTCCGCCCGGGGCCAGTTTGGGGCGTGACACGGTTCCTATTAAAAACCGTCACCTATCACATAGGTGCCGGTTTATTAGGATAAAGCGGCACCTATGTGGCCGTAAGATAGGTGCCGGTTCTTATTACGAACCGGCACCTATCACATAGGTGCCGGTTTGTAAAGAAGGCTGTCACCTTTTTTGGGCTCATAGGTGCCGGTTTTTCTTACAAACTGACACCAATGAGCTTCTCCCAACCAATGTTCGTGAAAAAATGGGCGGGAATTGTCTTTTAGGTGTTGGTTCTAGCAAATCCGGCACCTATGTGGCTGGTACCTATGGAGGTTTTTGTAGTAATGAATACTGTTAGTTAAACGACAACCGATCGGCCGATCGGTCGATGGTGTATCGCATGTGCCCAGCCGATAGGGCAAGAGAATATCGGCTAATGTAACTATTGTAGATGTGAAGTGATATAAACCCTAAATAATGTCTCATCGGCCGTTACTTTATGGATTTTATGATTATCTTGATTAATATTGTAAAATCAGCCGATGACGAAATATTTTAAGTAAGAAAGATAATGTGTTAGCTAATACTCAAACACAGACTTACATGGACAAATCATCAGATATAAATATATCAATCATAAACCATTCTGAGATTGATCTGAGTTTGATACATTTATATATATCGATCTGTTCATGCAATTGGCAAATACACACAAAAACAGTTGTAATCATGTATATTAGGCAGGATCGGTTGAAACCCCGATGCTATCCTTAATTATAATTAAAAACATGCTTTGTTTTAGTTTTCATAGTACGACTAGGGTTGATCGCAACACAAAGTATAGCAAGAAGACTAAAGCAAAGAAAATCAAGCCGTTACCCACTTTTGGGGATGATGGATACCTTAACCAATCTACTGCAGCACAAAGATTTAAGAGTTAACAAACATGAACCCTAAAACGAGCTCTAAGTTGTTAACAACAAATCGATCTACTGACAGCAGATAGACTAAGGCATATGATAGACGACGATCATATCGACGAGGCTAACGTGCCTAAAGCGATACATCATCCCCGACGATGTAATCGTCAGGACTAGCTCTTACCTCTGCTCGGAGAAATATACTCTGGTAAGTCTCCATTGGATGGAGTGCCCTCTCCTTTTGTACTGGGAAAAAATAGTGATAGACAGAGACCGGAGGCACTCACATAGGTCGCTGATTGCTGTACGCAAATTCTTGAGTATGCTGTCCTTATCGTCGATAACCACACCGAGCTTCCTCAGCTGCCATAGCTTCCCAATGTCTTTCAACTCTCTGCTAGTTTATGAAGCCTTGACATTGGAAAGTACCTCCATGATAGACATTTTTTTTATCTTGAGAGGAATTTGGACGCTGGAGGATGATGGTGCCTCATTCCTGAATGAAATGTTGTTTTTAGCATTACTCGAACTGTTTGAATCAATACAGCCAGCTAGCAGACGCTTTAGCTTCAGGAGCAGGATATGTTTTGTTGTATACTCAGGCACCTTAGTTTGCCAAATATCCAATACCTCCAGCTCATAGAGGTTGTTGATTTCACTAGGTAGCTGTGTAACATCTGTTCTCCTTAGGCTCAAATACTTGAGTAGTAAAATATTGTTGCAAATGTCCTTGAGGTAGTGCTGGTTCCTCTGGAAGCATTGACAACCTTCTAGATCTAACACCTTAAGCATTGACATTTGAGATGTTTCAGGGAGCTTTCTCAAGAACTTGTCTATTCTATCAGAGCCACGGAGTCGGATGTCATTGAAAATTGAGAAATGGCGGAGCCAAATGACGTGACAGACATGTCTCCACAATGTGTTGTTTCTTGGCAATTAATTGATGAATAAACAGACACACACACACACACACACACACAAGTATTACAGATTTACAGAAGGACAACACATGCTAGCATGCAAGTGATTCCAGGAGCAGGCGATCACAAATTAGATGGAAGGATGGAGGATGCTGGCATGGAAACATTTTGTTTCGTCTGTTACTGGACCAATACTTTGTTCTTCAACGACAACCAGGAGCATGCTGGAAACTTTCGAACCTCCTCTTCTCCTTGTTCACTACCATTTTCTTGGTCTTGGTGCTGTGGCGGCTTGTGGTTAAGAACAGGATGCTTTCTATGTGTGTTAATATCTATCCTCACCTGGTCAGGGACAAGGTCACCAATGAACTCGAGCTCCTTCAGTTTGGAGAGATTGTTGATGCCTGAGAGAGAATTCATCTTGGTGAAGGACCAGATGATCTTCTCTAGCATAGGAGCTGCTCCTTCGGTGAAGCTGATCTCGGTGATGGTAGGGCACTCAACAATAAGAAGGTCGAGCTTGGGAAACTCACCTTTGTTGAAGGTAAGCAGGCTATCATCATAAGAATTGCCCAAGAGAATTAGACAGCATACTCAACAATAAGAAGGACGAGCTTGGGAAACTCACCTTTGTTGAAGGTAAATAGGCTATCATCATAAGAATTGCCCAAGAGAATTAGACAGCATACGCTTGGTCTTTTAGCGAAGATTTGTAGGTCAGCATGCTTCATCAAGGTAGAGTGAAGAGTCACCTTGGAAATTTTATTGGCATTTTCAAATGATGAAAGAAGTGGCTTGTGTCCCTTCAACTCGAGCTCCTTAAATTTCGGAAGGCTACTGACCCCAGGATGAGACATTATGTTGGCGAAGGAGTACAAGATGATCTTCTCAAGCTTTGGAGTTGCTCCATCTTCAAAGGTTATGTTTGTCTCAAAGCTCTTGCTGAAGCCTTCAGCAAGTAAGTACTTGAGATGTTGGAATTCATCCTTCTTGAAGGTGAGCATGTATTTCTCAAGAGTTTCTCCCTCTTCTAATGAAAGAAGGACTTGTTTCTCTTCAATTCGAGTTCCTCCAGTTTTGGTAGGTCCCCGACCCCATGAAGAGACTCTATGTTAGTGAATTGGAGCTGCTCCTTTCTGAAATTTGATGCCTCTCATGTTGTTGCCCTCGACAAGAAAGTACTCTGAGATTTTTGAATTTGTGCTCATTGAAGGTGAGTTTGCCATCTGTGTATCCCTTGTGTCTCAACCTAACGTAGCATAAGTTGGGCAGATCACCGAGACCCTCCAGATTTTTCTGTTTCAATGAGGTGCAACTCAAAGTTACCTTGGCAAGGTTAGTAAAACGTTCAACAAATAATGTAAGAAGCTGGCCCTTTTGCGTGGTACCCTGGAGGCACAGGTTCTCAAGAAGCTTAGGACGGTATTTCAGGCAATGGGAAGTATACTCTGGTAAGTCTCCATTGGATGGAGTGCCCTCTCCTTTTGTACTGGGAAAAATAGTGATAGACAGAGACCGGAGGCACTCACATAGGTCGCTGATTGCTGGAAGCAAATTCTTGAGTATGCTGTCCTTGTCGTCGATAACCACACCGAGCTTCCTCAGCTGCCATAGCTTCCCAATGTCTTTCAACTCTCTGCTAATCCATGAAGCCTTGACATTGGAAAGTACCTCCATGCTAGACATTTTTTTTATCTTGTAAGGAATTTGGACGCTGGAGGATGATGGCGCCTCATTCCTGAATGAAATGTTGTTTTTAGCATTACTTGAACTGTTTGAATCAATACAGCCAGCCAGCAGACGCTTTAGCTTCAGGAGCAGGATATGTTTTGTTGCATACTCAGGCACCTCAGTTTGCCAAATATCCAATACCTCCAGCTCATAGAGGTTGTTGATTTCACTAGGTAGCTGTGTAACATCTGTTCTCCTTAGACTCAAATACTTGAGTAGTAAAATATTGTTGCAAATGTCCTTGAGGTAGTGCTGGTTCCTCTGGAAGCATTGACAACCTTCTAGATCTAACACCTTAAGCATTGACATTTGAGATGTTTCAGGGAGCTTTCTCAAGAACTTGTCTATTCTATCAGAGCCACGGAGTCGGATGTCATTGAAAATTGAGAAATGGCGAGCCAAATGACGTGACAGACGTGCCTCCACAATGTGTTGTTTCTTGGCAATTCTGGTAATAAACTCGTCAAACAAGATCGCCTACAATTCCGCTCTTTACCTTTCCTGCACCACCAATATCACTTGGATAGACAAGCCACATATCAATGAGTGTATCAAAACATCGTTCAGCATGATGCACTGCACTAGGCCAGTCTTCCTTAGTTATCAGCCCTTCTACAACCCAGCGCCCTACTATGGTTGACCGTCTGACAGGGTAACCTGGAGGGAAGATTGCTAGGTACAGGAAGCATGACTTGTATTTTTTACGGAGATCAGTGTAGGAGAACTTGATCATCTTCTTAGCATTGATGCCCAGTGATTTATTTGAATCCAGGGAATCAAGCAACTTGTGTAGATCTTCTTTGCTCTTGTTGGGATTGGCATAGAGGGCATGAGCGAAGATCTTCATGCAGAATTCGCTTGGATAACACTTGTCCAAGATGTCGCGGAAAATCTGGTTTGCATCTTTATTCACCCTCTTCCTTGTAAGCTTAAGCAAAGTATCATAGTACAAGCCAGCAATAGAATTGGTTATAGGCTCCTGCTGTGGACAGCAAATTTCTTTGGCCTTCTGAATGTTCGGGGTGGTCACAACCATTGCACTGCTGGAGCTTGACAGCTGATGCAAAGCATTTGTGATCTCCCTCCACTGGGATGCATAATCTTTATCATCTTCAATGATAATCATGGTCTTTTTACCACCCAAAAGTGTTTTGATCTTGTCACATATAATTTGGATTGTCACCTGCTCCATAATTTTTCCTGTGAGTTGTTTGATCTTTTGCTTGGTTTCTTTGATAGCATTGGCATATTCATCCCCACCTGGTTTATGTATGCCTGGCTCCCCCTTGAACGATCTATCTGCTCTGGGAAGATGGGGAGGACGCTGGTGATGTAGACCCTGCAGGATTTGTTGCTTAACCTTGTGGATGATTTCTTCGATCTGATCCTTGCCCAACGTTGTAGCAGTAGTACTAATAGTAGTAGGCAGCCGAGGAGTCGCGGTAGTAGCTTCATTACTAATCTTGGACTTGATTTTTCCAATGTTTTCCTTGGTTTTGTTGGCAGCAACAGCATGTTCATCCTGAGCTACTGGTGCCTTGTTTTCCTTCGTTTCATCCTCATTCTGAACTGCAGGTTTAGGTTTCGTTACTCCCTCCTCCTCAAGAGATCTGTCAGCTTCTGGTAGCTGCTGCTGTAGCTCCTGCACGATGCATTGCAGGATGTCTTGTTTAGCCTTGTGGATGATTTGTTCTATCTGAACTTTCTCCAATGTAGCAGCAGTAGTCGCTGCAGCGGCGGCGGCGGCTGCAGCGGCGGCAGCAGCAACAACATGGCTACTACTATCACTACTGACAGCAGTAGTACCTTCCTGGACCTTGTGGGTAGGGGTGGATAACGAGCCGGCTCGGCTCGGCTCGGCTCGGCTCGGTCTAGCTCGTTAAGATAACGAGCTGGCTCGGCTCGGCTCGTTATCCAAACGAGCTAAAAACCCAGCTCGGCTCGACTCATTCAAAAGCTCGAGCTGGCTCGTTTGGCTCGTGAGCCAATGCATCCAAAGTTCCAAACAGACATTCACATGAATCACATCCAAATTTTTGCCTGATCCAATCATCCAAACACTGAAACACTGCAGCATACATATCCAGCATAAATCACAGATTCACAGAATCACAGTGCAATTTCACAAACACTGCAGCATCCAAACACTGCAGCATATTATCACTTTATCAGCATAATCAGTTATTCAGTTAATCACAGATTCACAGTGCAATTTCACAAAACACAGCAGCCCCAGCATGCCAGCAGCCCAGCATGGCAGCATCCAAACTCCAAAGTTCCAAACACTGCAGCCTGCAGGTCTGCACTTTTCATATGTAGCTAAAATGCAACAAAACATATCCAGCATATAGCATCCATTAACATTAACAGGTTTAGGCTTTAGCTACATATATGTTGCCTCTGCAGCATATCCACTTATCCAGGCATCCAACATATCCAGCATATTGACACTGCAGCATATCCAGCATAAATCCAAACATTCAGATTTTGTTTTATCTTAGCCAAATTGCACATCCAAAAGAGCAGCCAAATTGTACATCCAAATTGCACATCCAAATTTAGCATAATTGCACATAAACACAAGTTCAGCAGCAACATAAATGTCAATTTGTCATCCATACCCCAGCATATCACCAAATGTCATCAAATGTCAATAATCCATACCCCAGCATATCACCAAATGTCAATTTGTCATCTAGCAGGACCAGCACAATTGCACACAAACAATCCTTCCCTTGTAGCCTGCAGGTAGTATGTCTGTATGTGCCAAATTTTTCCAAATCAATCAGCATTACCAACTTTTTCAAAACAATTGTATAAAAGGCCAATGGCTGCATGTGCAATACATACAAGAAAGCTTTGTGCAATAAAAAACAAATGCATTTACTTACTAGTTGCTTGCCACATTGCAAGTGGGAAACTCCACTATTTCAATGTCATCATCTCCATCTTCTCCCTGTCAAAACAGTCCAAAGTGAGCAGTTTATTCAAAGAATTGACCAAAATAAAAGGCAAAAATAATCATTACATTACATACCACAAAAATAGGTGCACTATTGGTATTTTGAGAGGCTCTTATCCAGCTTGATGCACAAATCAAAGCCTGAACCGTTTCTGGCTTCAAAGAACTCCTATAGTCATCAAGAATTCTTCCCCCAGTGCTAAAAGTGGACTCTGATGACACACTGCTAGCTGGAATAGCTAAGAACCTCTTTGCCATGTTGGACACAACAGAAAACCTATGAGCATTTACCTTCCAATAATTAAGTAAGTTAAATGTGTTATCATCGATGGACACATTTGGTTCATCTAGATAGATGAGTAACTCAGACTTTGAGGATTCTGTAGCATTTGATTGCAAAAAGGACTGGAATCCACTTGGAATAATTGAAGCCAATGAGGTGGTTGTATCCCTTGAGGATGAGGCCGAGTGAGCATTGTGTGGGCTGTTTCCATCTTGGTTGTGGCGATATATCGTCTCATACTTGTTGTAGAGTTTTTCCAACTCAGAAGTTATGGTAGCAACCTCTGTTGCACACCTTGTCTCATCATAAAATTCACTAAAGCACCATTTAATGTACCTCATTTTGAACCTAGGGTCAAGGATTGTAGCAATAACCATGATATTGTTTGTGTTCTCCTAATATTTATTGAATTTGTCCAACATTGCATCAGCCATAGTCACCAATAATACATCATTAGGATCAGCTTGTGACAGTGCAGCTTGTGCTTGTGTTTTTGCAATTAATATTGCAATCTTAACTTTTGCTATGTATGGATAAAAAACATTGGCAGTGGGGTAGGTTGACCCTGAAAATGCAGTGGTTGCACCAGCCATTGTTCCCAAGATTGGCTGAATTTTCTCAAACAAATCCCATTCAAATTGATTAGGTAGCCACTCATAGTTGTTGTCTACTTCAGCATAATAAACAAATGCATTTCTATACTCAATGCCTGTCTCTAGCATCCGATAGGTTGAACTCCACCTTGTTTTAACATCAAGAGACAACCCTCTTCCAACTTTAATAGAATAAGTGTTGCACACTCCCACAAATTTGTACATACGGGCTGGGGACCTCTTAAAGTACTTCACAGTGTTCCTAAGATTGCTTATCAAAGGTTGAATTGGTTGCAGGCCATCATTAACAACCAAATTGACTATATGGGCAGCACAACGAACATGAAAATAATCTGTATCAAATTGTGTTTTCTTCCTAGTAGCAAGCTTAGACTTCAAATTTGAAACAGCAGTGTCATTGTTTGAAGCATTATCCAGGGTTATTGTCATGACCTTATCTTCTATTTTCCAATCAACCAAGCAATCAAAAATAGCCTGAGCTATCACAATACCAGTGTGAGGAGGATCCACCTCAACAAAGTTTAGGACACGACATTGCAAAACCCAATCAGCATCTATGTAATGAGCCACCAAACACATATACTGAAGGTTTTGATTGGATGTCCACATATCTGTAGTTAAACTTATGGACTCAGCCTCCCTAAGACTTTTTCTGAGTTGCTCCTTTTCAGACTCATAAAATTTCATGCATTCGTTTTTTATTGCCTTTCTACCAATAAATTCATAGTTACTATTCATCCAATTCATCAAGGCATTAAACCCTTTATGCTCAACCATCCTAAATGAGTAATCATGTTGAATTATCATACGGGCAATCAAAAGTTTTGTGTGATAATGATCATACTCACTAGGATGCACAACCATAGAACCATCAGCTGAAGGAAAATCAAGCGTACCTTGAGCTTTAGCCTTTGCAAGCTTGTTCAGATATATCGTGCACTTATCTAGGTGACGATTTAGTGTTGTAGTGGTTCCCCCAGGGCGGTATGCATAGCTGTGATGACAAAACCTGCACTTTGCCTTACATTCCATTTTCCCTTTGTCCTTCTTGGAGGGAATATTGATCACCTTGAAATATTTCCAACAACTAGCACGCTTTCCTCTCGTTACCTTGCACTTGGAAGGAGACAATGAAATACCTCCCTTTGGCCTTTTTGCACCTCGTTTACGAGCATTTGACTTCTCATCTCCATCCTCTCCTTCACTTCCGCTTCTTGAAGAAGGAAGGCTCACCGACATCTCATCGTTCAAGTCAAAGCTGTTCTCTTCATCCTCCCCTTCAGCTGGCACTGCCATCATGTCCATTTCCTGCACAAATTCATACACACACAAACTTATTACATGAGTAAATAATTCAAAGCTAGCTGCCTAGTAGGTATAGTTATTCATTCAAAGCTAAATAATTTCATATTGATTTCAATATGGTCTAACCTAGATAATTTCATATGCATGAATGCATGATGCAGTATGTGTACAAGTCTAGGATAATTGTATAAACCAAAAACAAAAGTGATTTTGGAATTTGGATACACAGGGACATACCACAGATATGGAAGCATTAGCTCGTGAGGATTCCACACTTGCTGGTTGAGGCGCCTCCTCCATCACAGTGCGGCTGAGCGCCTAAGCCTGAGCGGCGGGCCCCGGTGCGGCCGGCGCAGGTGAAATCAGGGAAGGCCGGAAGGGGATCGAGATCGGCGATGAGGGGCGGTGGCGGATGAGTGGCGGCGGCGGCGATGGGCTTCGGCGGCGGATGAGTGGCGGCGGCGGTGTGGGCTTCGACGATGAGGGGCGGCGGCGGCGTGGGCTTCGGGCCTTTGGCGATGAGGGGCGGTGGCGGATGAGTTAGGGTTTCGGCGGCGGATGAGTGGCGGCAGCGGTGTGGGCTTCAACGATGAGGGGCGGCGGCGGCGTGGGCTTCGAGCCTTTGGCGATGAGGGGCGGTGGCGGATGAGTTAGGGTTTCGGCGGCGGATGAGTGGCGGCGGCGGCGATGGGCTTCGGCGGCGCCCGCTACAGTCAGCACTCAGCAGTCGGAGGGCCAAGAGCGGTGGCGGCGACCGGTGAAGCGTGAGCGGCTGAGCGCGAGCGGTGGCGGCGGCCGAAGAAGCGCGAGGAAGGGACTGGATCTGGGAGGACCGAAGAACGGGACTCGGGAAGTCGGGACTCGGGACTCGGGAGGACGGCGGAGTGAGGAACTGAGGAGAGTGGATGAGTGGATGACCTAGGGTTTTGATGTATTGGGCCTCCTTTTAAATAAATGGGCCTACTGGCCTATGGGCTTTGGGGCCTTCAGGCTTCAGCTGGCGGCCTGCTGATTATGGACTCAGCTCGTTAAGGCTCGTGAGCAGCTCGCGAGCCAGCTCGAGCTAGCTCGTTATCTCTAACGAGCTAAAATGCCAGCTCGGCTCGTTAGGAAAATGAAACGAGCCGAGCCGAGCCGAGCCAAGCTTGTCGCGAGTCGAGCGAGCTAACGAGCCACGAGCTTTTCGTCCACCCCTAATGGCTACTGACAGGCGTGATTTACAAATTTTGACAAGCATCAATCGATACAAAGCCCAAGTTGACTTGGTCATAGACTCAACTGACCTTGTTTCTGCACAAATCTTGGAAAACATCCTGCGGCCAGAAAAACGTCAAATACTATGAAATAAAATCACCCGACAGATATTTAGCTAAATCATACTTGGAGTTTTGCTGACCGGCTTTCGGACATACACTCTGATACTGGAGATCAGTACCACTGGATTCAGATGATAAAGGGGACAGTTTATGGCATTTCAACACACTTGTTAATCCACTTTCCATTAAGTTCTCTCCATCCTACCAGTTAAGTACACATGGAATTTGTTATCAGTTACTCGATACTACAACACTGAACACCACATCACCACACATTAGAATTCAGAAACAGAGGTTAAACTATAAACTGCCACAAATCGCTCTGGTCAGTCGTCACAGCTTTGTGGTTTGTGTCACAACCTGGTGAGGACGACCCCAATCTGGACGCTCTTCACCTCCTCCCTCTCCATGGACGCGGTGACGAGCTCAGTGTACTTAGCGAAGAGCGCGTCGACGATCTCCGGGCCGAAGTGGTGGCTGAGCATGGACTCCTGGATGGCCCTGATCGCCATCGACACCGTCCTGCCGTCCCTCCTCGCGTCGCCGCTGCTGCTCAGGTTGATCTCGTACGTCTGCACGTAGTCCATCCTGAACGACCCCTCCCGCCGCACCTCCTCCTCGATCTCCCCTATCGACGGCGCGTAGAACGGCACGTTGTACGCGTCCACCTTGTCCTCCTCGACCAGCCCCTGCACCCACCCATGCATTACCGTCAGGTTCAGGTGATCAGATTCAGATCAGTTCAGACTTCAGAGTCCTGGACAATTATGAGTATAAGCTCACCTGTGCGACCAGGGAGGCGAACGACTCGGAGAGGAGCTCCCAGAGGAAGGTGGTCCTCCTGTCGATGTAGCCGTCGGCCTGCCTGCCGAGCATGGCGAGGACCATCCGGCCGCCGGAGAAGACCTCCGCCGCGCGCGACTTGAGGAACAGGCTGAAGTCTCGCTGAAACTGCCTCAGGTAGGCCACTGGCACGGCCAGAGGGCTCGTGCTTGATATGTACATCTTCCCCTTGTTGATCGGCCTGTTCATCTCGTCAAGAAGCCCCGAAGGAACCTGAAATGTATAGACAATTGCCCACTTAAACACCGATTAATCGTCTGATCAAACAATGCAACAGTTTCAGAGGAGTTAAGTACCTGGGAGAGCCAGTGCAGGCTGGAGCAGGAGCAGACGAAGTGAACGCTCTTGGCGGGGAAGAGCCTGCCGTAGAAGGAGCCAGGGACGCCGGAGAGGAACACCATGGGGCGGCCCCACTCGTCGGACTTGGCGGCGGCCTTGAGCCGGTCGGTGAACTCCGGCAGGCTGAAGAAGATGGTGTTGAAGTCGTTGGTCGGGAGGTCGTTGAGGAGCACCGAGAACTCCGGCGGCGGCCGCGACGACCGGCAGCAGATGCGGCCGATGCTCCCGATGATGTCCTCCGCAAGGCACAGCGCGTTCGGGCCCGACGAGCAACCGAGGTCGGCGACGGCGAACCTCTCCGGCATCTGCGACAGGTACACGTCCGCCGCCGAGTTGGTGATGAGGCTCTTCAGCGTGTCCATGCCCCTCCTCTGCAAGAACGGCTCACAGTCAGAACTCGGAAAATGCATGTACTGATCGAAAAGAATCAATGGCCATGAGCGGCAAGGAAGCAAGGTGCTCGCCTGAAGCGACGAGTTCTGCGCGTAGCTGGTCTCGCCGAGGCCTTCCTTCATGTGGAGGATGGTCTCCACATTCATGAACGGCAGCTTGTCGGAGCAGTGCAGCAACGACGACGCCATTGCCTCCAAGAATTCGAAGTCCCTGTCCCTGTGATCACGCAATGCCTACATGTTCAGGACTCTGCTTTTGTACACCGTTTTGGCACAAGACATTAAAAAAAAATACAGTATCTACCTAGGTCACTCGTACCCAGAACTATAGAACGTATCAAGCTACTGACGAACAATTGCTACACGCGATGTGCAAAAGAGATTCTTCAGAATATTGTTTTTCCTGAACAAAAATTCTTCAGAATAATGTGATAGTAATATGGGCATCTAAGTTTAGGCCGCTTTATGCAAACAAGGCGCGATATGTCTAACTCGGATCTCCTTTTTGGCTCAGTTTGGTGTGACTGACCGAGCAACCGGATTTCAGATAAAGTACAATTCTGTCAGTCTCTTCAAGGACATATGGGCTCGAATTCGGTATTATCATATCACGTACGGCGAAAAATTTGACTCCCGAGAGAAAAAAAAACACAACGTGAAAGTGCGAGAAATGCTACAGGAGATAAAAGCTGGTGTAAAACCATTGGTCCAAACTTTTTCTTCCCACCCAAAAAAATGAAGGAAAAGAAAACTTTGAGTCATGCATGCAACATGACCTTTGTGCTTAATTGATACCCTGTCTACTATGGCTCCTAAACACAATTGCAAGTTGCAAGCGATCTGCTTCACACTTGAGAGAGCATGGAAATTCCATGTTTGAACCGGCAAAACAGATGCAGTAAGATTTTCACAAGTGAAAAATGGAAAGGTTCCTGATGCAACGGGTGCAATTGGAAATGAGTAGGCAACACAACACAGGCTGCTGCTTGGCCTAACTGAACAGACGCATAAGCTAGCAGTGATCATCCTCTTGATTCTTGAAGTAGCTAGTGGTGCACTAGTGACTACAACAAGCTAGTGATGGCGAAGAAGACAATGCCATTCGCATATTAGTATGCGAACTGCCATTTCCGAGCCGAAATTAACCAGCCATTTGAGGGAAAACACATACCTAAGGGTTTCAGACAGGATATCTGCCGGCCGGCCTCCCCACCCAAGCTGCCCACTAGTTAGGTAGCAGAGAAGAAACTTTGGCCTCTGCCTTGGCATCTGCAGTGCGCTCTCCTCGGGGTATTTATGGGCAGGCCAACGGAATCAGAATCGCCGGCCCTTGTGGCTCCAGCCCAAGCGTCCTCTCAACTTGGACGAACTGTGCGCGCACACACACAAGAGGAACATGGGTAGGTCAGGGAGAGAGAAATAAATATCAGCTGGCTCGCACTGCCTATATGTCCCTATGAACTTACGATGATTTGCTAGTAAGATATTGTCATCGTTATTATTACTACTATATTATGATACGATACGTGCATATGGAATGGACGGGTGGGTGCGATACGCTGCACGCAGCTGGTGTCACGGCGCATCGATCCATTCGTCTCGTGCCTTCTTTTTTTTTTGCCCTTTTGTTTTGTGGGAATACGTGGTGGCGTATCGCGGCCGGACAGGTAGAAATCGGCGGACCATAAGCTTAAGGTGGAGCCGCGTGCGCGCGCGCGCGGGCGATAGTGGAGCGAGCTTTTCTCTCGGCATTTTTCTCCCGTTCTCCGTGCTGAATCCGGAATCCCCCACCCTCAGCGCAGCGGCGGAGGGAGAGGGGGGAAGAGGAGGGGGGTCCCTGGTCCCCTGCCTCCGGTCGAACCCCGCACGGTGGCCGGTACTTTTCTCTGCTTTGCCTTTTCCTCCCCTGCAAATCGGCTGGTCACACGAGAGCGGAGCACCTAAACCACACGAGTGTGGCGCTGTGCGAGTGCAGGGGCATGCAGGCAGCTGTCAAGTTGCGTGACGGCTGACGTCTCAGGTCATGCACTCCCCGAAAGGGAAGTGACTGTTGTTGCTGACTGCCTACGAAGCTTAGGGCATGCACAGTGTGATGACCTGGCGAGTGTTCCCAGCCCTCTATGTCGGTGTCACGTCGAGATCCTATATAGTACGTGTAGTGTCCATTCCGTCGTGGTGTTAGCGGGAAAACCTACTTATTAAAACCCTATTTGTGAAATTTGAGCTCTTTGGTTGTGTCTTGTTGTGTGCCCAGATCTCGTGTTTCCCTCTCTGCTCAGTCCCGGAGAAATCGCGAAATCGGAATTCGAATCCAAACCCTAATCCCTCCAAACTCAACTCTCTGCCAAAGTCCACTTACCTCCCTCTTCTTCCCGGGCCATCTCCCGTTCGGCCCATCTCCTGCCCCTCTCTCCCCTCGGCCTCCTTTCCCCCCTCTGCTGGGCCGCGCTGTCCCGGCCCAGTCCACGTGGACCGAGCGCGGCGCACGTGCGCTGCACGCGCTCGCGTGCGAGAGAGAGAGTCTTCTCTCTCGTTCCCTCTCTCTCCCCCGCTCGCTCGTCTCTCTCTCTCCCGTCGATTTCCCGCCGGCGCCCTCCGATTTCTGCCCCTGCCCATTGGCTCCCGCGCTCCCGCGCGTCATGGCCGATCGGGAGGACGCTGACGCCATCCCCTCTGGTCGCCGCCNTTAAAGTACTTCACAGTGTTCCTAAGATTGCTTATCAAAGGTTGAATTGGTTGCAGGCCATCATTAACAACCAAATTGACTATGTGGGCAGCACAACGAACATGAAAATAATCTGTATCAAATTGTGTTTTCTTCCTAGTAGCAAGCTTAGACTTCAAATTTGAAACAGCAGTGTCATTGTTTGAAGCATTATCCAGGGTTATTGTCATGACCTTATCTTCTATTTTCCAATCAACCAAGCAATCAAAAATAGCCTGAGCTATCACAATACCAGTGTGAGGAGGATCCACCTCAACAAAGTTTAGGACACGACATTGCAAAACCCAATCAGCATCTATGTAATGAGCCACCAAACACATATACTGAAGGTTTTGATTGGATGTCCACATATCTGTAGTTAAACTTATGGACTCAGCCTCCCTAAGACTTTTTCTGAGTTGCTCCTTTTCAGACTCATAAAATTTCATGCATTCGTTTTTTATTGCCTTTCTACCAATAAATTCATAGTTACTATTCATCCAATTCATCAAGGCATTAAACCCTTTATGCTCAACCATCCTAAATGAGTAATCATGTTGAATTATCATACGGGCAATCAAAAGTTTTGTGTGATCATGATCATACTCACTAGGATGCACAACCATAGAACCATCAGCTGAAGGAAAATCAAGCGTACCTTGAGCTTTAGCCTTTGCAAGCTTGTTCAGATATATTGTGCACTTATCTAGGTGACGATTTAGTGTTGTAGTGGTTCCCCCAGGGCGGTATGCATAGCTGTGATGACAAAACCTGCACTTTGCCTTACATTCCATTTTCCCTTTGTCCTTCTTGGAGGGAATATTGATCACCTTGAAATATTTCCAACAACCAGCACGCTTTCCTCTCGTTACCTTGCACTTGGAAGGAGACAATGAAATACCTCCCTTTGGCCTTTTTGCACCTCGTTTACGAGCATTTGACTTCTCATCTCCATCCTCTCCCTCACTTCCGCTTCTTGAAGAAGGAAGGCTCACCGACATCTCATCGTTCAAGTCAAAGCTGTTCTCTTCATCCTCCCCTTCAGCTGGCACTGCCATCATGTCCATTTCCTGCACAAATTCATACACACACAAACTTATTACATGAGTAAATAATTCAAAGCTAGCTGCCTAGTAGGTATAGTTATTCATTCAAAGCTAAATAATTTCATATTGATTTCAGTATGGTCTAACCTAGATAATTTCATATGCATGAATGCATGATGCAGTATGTGTACAAGTCTAGGATAATTGTATAAACCAAAAACAAAAGTGATTTTGGAATTTGGATACACAGGGACATACCACAGATATGGAAGCATTAGCTCGTGAGGATTCCACACTTGCTGGTTGAGGCGCCTCCTCCATCACAGTGCGGCTGAGCGCCTGAGCCTGAGCGGCGGGCCCCGGTGCGGCCGGCGCAGGTGAAATCAGGGAAGGCCGGAAGGGGATCGAGATCGGCGATGAGGGGCGGTGGCGGATGAGTGGCGGCGGCGGCGATGGGCTTCGGCGGCGGATGAGTGGCGGCGGCGGTGTGGGCTTCGACGATGAGGGGCGGCGGCGGCGTGGGCTTCGGGCCTTTGGCGATGAGGGGCGGTGGCGGATGAGTTAGGGTTTCGGCGGCGGATGAGTGGCGGCAGCGGTGTGGGCTTCAACGATGAGGGGCGGCGGCGGCGTGGGCTTCGAGCCTTTGGCGATGAGGGGCGGTGGCGGATGAGTTAGGGTTTCGGCGGCGGATGAGTGGCGGCGGCGGCGATGGGCTTCGGCGGCGCCCGCTACAGTCAGCACTCAGCAGTCGGAGGGCCAAGAGCGGTGGCGGCGACCGGTGAAGCGTGAGCGGCTGAGCGCGAGCGGTGGCGGCGGCCGAAGAAGCGCGAGGAAGGGACTGGATCTGGGAGGACCGAAGAACGGGACTCGGGAAGTCGGGACTCGGGACTCGGGAGGACGGCGGAGTGAGGAACTGAGGAGAGTGGATGAGTGGATGACCTAGGGTTTTGATGTATTGGGCCTCCTTTTAAATAAATGGGCCTACTGGCCTATGGGCTTTGGGGCCTTCAGGCTTCAGCTGGCGGCCTGCTGATTATGGACTCAGCTCGTTAAGGCTCGTGAGCAGCTCGCGAGCCAGCTCGAGCTAGCTCGTTATCTCTAACGAGCTAAAATGCCAGCTCGGCTCGTTAGGAAAATGAAACGAGCCGAGCCGAGCCGAGCCAAGCTTGTCGCGAGTCGAGCGAGCTAACGAGCCACGAGCTTTTCGTCCACCCCTAATGGCTACTGACAGGCGTGATTTACAAATTTTGACAAGCATCAATCGATACAAAGCCCAAGTTGACTTGGTCATAGACTCAACTGACCTTGTTTCTGCACAAATCTTGGAAAACATCCTGCGGCCAGAAAAACGTCAAATACTATGAAATAAAATCACCCGACAGATATTTAGCTAAATCATACTTGGAGTTTTGCTGACCGGCTTTCGGACATACACTCTGATACTGGAGATCAGTACCACTGGATTCAGATGATAAAGGGGACAGTTTATGGCATTTCAACACACTTGTTAATCCACTTTCCATTAAGTTCTCTCCATCCTACCAGTTAAGTACACATGGAATTTGTTATCAGTTACTCGATACTACAACACTGAACACCACATCACCACACATTAGAATTCAGAAACAGAGGTTAAACTATAAACTGCCACAAATCGCTCTGGCGCGAAGGGACCGGCGGAACCTGTCGAGGGCCGGCAGCAGGGCGGCCTGCTGGCGGGGTAGGAGCTGGGTGGTCGAAACGAAACACAGTGGAGGAGCCCACAACGCGCTTCTGCGCGGTACGGATCAGTCGGAGCCCACGGCGGCTGACGACTGGGGTGTGGCCTGGTGTGTAGGAGGGGCTGGCACGGTGGGGGTAGGGAGAGTAAACTGGCGAGTACGGCACACGCGGGCTGGGGGAGCGTGGGCCGCTGGGAGTGCGAGCAGAGCCGCGTGAACTGTAAAAGGACAGGTGGCTGGAGTGGCAGAGGCGGCCAGAGTCCCAGGAGGTAGTGTCCACGGAGGTGACACCCTCCTCAGCAAGGCGGGCCTCCAGCGCGGCGTAACGGCGAGCCACGGAGCGGTAAGCCTCAAGGAGAAGGTCGTGCTGAGTGGCCTGAGCGCCAGAAAGCTCCACCATGCGCGTCAGCGCAGGGTGCGACTCGCGGTAAGGGCAAGGGTAGCGGCTGTCTGCACGGCCAGGAGGGAGCTGCGGGATCAGCCGGAAGGCCGAACCTGCAAGGCGACGACGGTAGTCGTAGGACAAGCGACGCAGAGCGGTCCAGGAGAGGTCCTGGTACGCGAGCTGGAGCGTGGGGCGAGCGAAGTTGAAGTGGTGAGGGCGAAGGCCAGCGCTGTGTGTACCTCCACGGGGGTAAAGGTACACGGACAGCTCACAGCGGGGAGGGAAACGGTCCACGGAGTACCCAGCGTACTTGGGACAAGAGAAGCCAAGGAAGCCAGCGAGGTCTCTCAGCTGGTCGACGTGGTGACCCTCACCAACGCCGTGGGAACTGTGGGTGGCGTTGACTGCCATCTACAATTTTGAAAAAGAAAGAGAAGTCAGTAACCACTTTTGTAAACAGAGTAAGAGAAGAAGAAAAGGAGCAAACTTTTCGCAAGTAGCTTTTTCAGAACTTAACATCCTTATGGTCATCTAGCGTCGGGTTTCGTCCTAGCCCAAAGCTGCGCTCTGATACCATCTTCTGTCACACCCCAAACTGGCCCCGGGCGGAGACCAGGGTAGGGCAGTCCAGATTGACCTGTATGCCTGTACCAGTCCCAGGAAATAGCGCTGGTACAACAGGAAGACAGAATATCACAACAACAGCGGTCTCTTTATTAAGAGTAGGATTACAACCAAGGTTGGAACTGCGGACAGAACCCGAGTTCGCAACAGCATTACAAAAAGGAGGAAGCGGAAAGCGGAGACTAGCCCTAAGCCACAAGCAAAGCCTTGGGGAAAGGCCGAAACCCTACTACTGCTCGAAGTCTGCTTGCTCCTGGAAGAACTCTTCATCAGCAGGGTCCACCTCTTCATCTTCGAGAACTGGGGGGGGTTTAATTATATAGAGCAAGGGTGAGTACAGGAGTACTCAGCAAGTCAGGGGAATTAAGTGTTTAATGCAAGCTTCAAGGGAAAGCCAGTTGTTCTTTTTCACAATTGATTTTAGTTCAGGACTTTCAGAAACATCTAAGTGAGTGCTTCTCGACGGCACGGACGAGAATGTGCGTCTCATCTGGCCGGAGCAGTGAAATTGTATCAATTGATTCTTGTCGGCACGAGAGGCTCCCTGCCAATCGTTCACCGACTCCAGCTGCTCCAACAGCCACAACTCACACACGTCGGTACGAGAGGCTCCCTGCCAATCGTCACCGACTCCGGCTGCTTCAACCGCCACAAGTCAGCACATCGGTACGAGAGGCTCCCTGCCAATCGTCACCGACTCCGGCTGCTTCAACAGCCTTAAACCAAGCACAGAAGGGGAAACCTCACACCAACAGCAGTTCACAAGGTGTTCAATAAAAACTACGCTAAGGAATCACCTCACATCCGCCCATGACCGTGGGCACGGCTGTTCGAACAGTTGTTAACCTCTGCAGAGGGGGTACACTTTACCCACACGACGTTACTAACCCCGAATCACCCAGCCCGCGACTCTCGGTCACGTCTGGCGACCTTGAGGCTATCACGACAAGGCATTTCGAAAGCCGACTCAGGGTCATCCTATGCCAACGGGAGGGGTCCCACGAACCAACACCAGGTTAGGTCCCAGACCATACTGTGCCAGGAAGCCCAGGGGTCCTCCCCGACACCACCCCGGCGAATCCACTTGTCCCTTGGCATCAAGATTTCCCTGGCCTAGCTAATTACTCAGCCAGGGGCGTCCCATATCACCCATGTGGTCGTACTTGACATATGCTTGGATGTAATTCCCAAGGAATCGGTCCTTAGAGCGAGAACGGGCAGACCGTACCTCCAGTACGTCCCCCGTACCGCGAGTTTTAGAAACTCCCTTTATTTTCAAGGCACCGACCCAAGTGTCGGGTTTTCCAAGCATTTTGTAAACTCAAGTTTTACCCAGGTGATCAATTTTAAAGTTTGAGGGGGGGTCTCGTTATTCGTACGCGAGGTACGGATACCGAGGCTTCACCTGAGGGGTGACAAGGGTGTCAGGGTATTCAAATATCAAGGAAGATGAATGCAGCAAAAGGGTAGGGCCTGCTGGTTATATTGCAAACCGAGGCCAAGTGTCCAGTGTAACCTAATTAATGCATAGTTTGCAGAGTCAAAATACTTAATTTAAATTATAGGTTCAATTGATCAAAGGTGACTTGCCTTGCTCGAGATCTTGAGCTTCGTCCTCGAAATCCGCGCACTGCGGGTCTTCGGGCTCCAAGACTACACGCGAAACGAGACGACTCAACAAAGCGATAAAAGAAGCCCTATTAATGACCACTAGTTGTGCCACTAGATAGATCTCGATTTTACGGATTTACAGGAGGTGGAACGGAGTCAATCGGACGAATGGGTAGAGAGATATGAATTTCTTAAGGTTAAATGATTTTCTGACTAAGGGAAAAGAATTAGTAAATCCATTGAAAAAGAAAAAGGAGAAGGGGCATGAATTGGACTTTAATTTGGGAGTTTAGGCGCGGCCCAAAGAAAGATCAGGCGCTACCGAGCCACGTGGGCCGGCGCGCGGGTGGAGTTGGCCTGCGACCGAGCGAGGCGCGCGTGCGGGGCAATTGGGCCGGTGGCGAGGCACGGCCCAGAAGGAGGATGCGGGCGCGGCCAAGTGAAACGGGCCGACGCGCGTGGAAGCGGCCCAAGGCCGAGCGGGGCACGACCCACGGACGACGCGACGCGGGGGAAAAAGGCCGGACGGCCTGGCTGGCGAGGCGCGGCCCAGCGGGCGACGCGGCCGCGAGGGGAGAGGCCTTGGGGCCGGACCATGGCGCGGCCCAAGCGGCGAGAGGGCGCGGTGGACCGGGAGACTTTGACCGGTCTCCCGTGGGACCAAGGCGGGTGGACGTGGCGCCCACGTGGACACCACGTCGGACCGAGAGGGGGAGGGGCAGGGGACCGCATCGGACGGCCGGCGGCGCATGGGGGAGCTCCGGCTTACGGTGGCGGTTTGGAGGGGCGGCAAGCTCCGGCGGCGGGAGGAGGAGATGCGACGTCGTTTCACCGGTACGGATCAAGGGGAGGAGATGCGACGTCGTCCGGCGGCGGCGTTATGCGGCGGTGGCTATGGCCGCACGGCGAGGGAACGAGGAAGATGGGCGGCGCCCATGGCGGTGCTCCAGATGGCTCGCGGGCACTCCGGGAGGGGTGGCCGCGAGGGAAATCGGCAGCGGGAGGGCCGTCAGCGGCGTGGGGACTCGGCTCCGGGCGGCGGCGAAGGGGATTTGGCTCCGGGCGGCGGCAAAGGGGAGCTCGGCTCCGAGCGATCGCGGCGGAGCTAGGGCGGTCCTACCGCGCCTACGCGCCCTGGAGGAGCAGCGGCGAGCGGTCTAGCGCCTAGGGGAGAGGAGACAACGAAGAGGGGAGAGAGAGAGTACCGCGGGGAGACGGTTCGCCGTGAAGGGAGGCCGACGGCGCGAGACGTGATCGTCTCGGCCTCGGGCCGAGGAAGAGGAAGAAGCGGCAGCCGGAGTACACGTCTCGCGTCCTCGAGCTCCGGCGGTCGCGGCGGAACGGCGGCGAATTTTTGGGGGTTTTTGGCGGTGGGAAGAAACGCGGCCGAGTGAGGGAGAGGTGGGATTTATAGCGGCTCAGCACCTTGGCTTCGCGGAGAAGACTCGCGGCGCGATCACGCACGCGGACGCGCGGTCACCGGCGCGGCGCCCGAGCGGCGGCAGCCATGGCCGGGCCGAGAAGAGAAAGAGAGGAAAAGGGAGAGGGGAAAGGTGGAGGGTGGACTTGCCTCTCCGGGAGGGGGGCACGGGCGGAGGAGGGGGCTCCGCGCCCCGGGCTTGGCCGCTAGCGGCTTGGAGCGGCGCGGGCGCGAGCTCCCAGGGCGGCGGCAGCGCTGCGAGAGAGAGAGAGATCACGGGAAGCAGCGAGCTCGCGCATGAGGGAGAGAGGAGATAGCGCGTGCGTGGCCGGGCTCTACCACGGCACGAGCGCCGCACGTGCCCGGGAGCGGCCGGCGCGGCTGGGCCAGCGTGGACTGGGCCGCCGCGGCCCAAGACGGAGGAGGGGAGGAAAAGGGGCCAGGAGGGAGAGGGGGAACGAGGCCGACCGAGGGGAAGGGTAGCCCAAGAGAAAGCCGAGGGACGCGAATTAGACTTTTGCCGGGGAACTAGGTTTGGAAGGATTTGGAGTTTTGGATTTGAATTTTGGGATGGTTCTCTCTCTGGGATTCGAGCTGGGAGCAGAGGGAGGGGAACGAGACCTGGCACACACACGAAGCACGAACGAGGAAAAAGAAAAAAAATTTCGCAAATAGGGTTTTTAGCAATTAGGTTTTCCCGCTAACGCCGCGACAAAACGGGCGTTACACTCGCCCCACGCTCCAGCTCGCGTACCAGGACCTCTCCTGGACCGCTCTGCGTCGCTTGGCCTACGACTACCGTCGTCGCCTTGCAGGTTCGGCCTTCCGGCTGATCTCGCAGCTCCCTCCTGGCAGTGCAGACAGCCGCTACCCTTGCCCTTACCGTGAGTCGCACCCTGCGCTGACGCGCATGGTGGAGCTTTCTGGCGCTCAGGCCACTCAGCACGAGCTTCTCCTTGAGGCTTACCGCTCCTTGGCTCGCCGCTACGCCACACTGGAGGCCCGCCTTGCTGAGGAGGGTGTCACCTCCGTGGACACTACCTCCTGGGACTCTGGCCGCCTTTGCCACTCCAGCCACCTGTCCTTCTACAGTTCCCGTGGCTCTGCTCGCACCCCTAGTGGCCCATGCTCCCCCAGCCCGCGTGTGCCGTACTCGCCAGTTTACTCTCCCTACCCCCACCGTGCCAGCCCCTCCTACACCCCAGGTCACACCCCAGTCGTCAGCCGCCGTGGGCTCCGACTGATCCGCACCGCGCGGAAGCGCGTTGTGGGCTCCTCCACTGTGTTCCATTTCGACCACCCAGCTCCTACCCCGCCAGCAGGTCGCCCTGCTGCCGGCCCTCGACAGGTTCCGCCGGTCCCTTCGCGTGCGCCGATCGACGTGTCCTCTTCAGACGAGCTGACCACCGGAGCCAGCTAGGCAAGAGAGCAGTAGAGTTCGTCTGCTGTAGGTGGAGTTCGAGTGCTAGACCTTTTGTACCGCCGCCAACTCTTTCGGAGTCGTGGCGAGATAGTGTGTGAGTGTGTTGTCGTGGGTGTTGTCTGGTAGTCTGGATCTCTGAGGTGGTGTGCGTACAGTCAAGCTCGGCGCAGCTCTGTGACTTGTCCACACCCGTTGTATTAGGTGCTTTCCGAGTTGAGAAAAGCTTTATGACTAGTGTGTGCCTTCTGAGCTCGTTTACTTTACTTCTTCCCTTTTTAAGTGCTGTTCTGTTTTCTTACCCCGCCCTTTTCTGGGAGATTAGATGGCTGCCCGCCCCCGTCGTGTGGCTCGTGCTCCAGCTCGTTTGGGTTACGAAACCCGCAGGGAAGAACCAGAATCGAAAAATGAGTTAGGAAATGAACCGGTTAATGCTCCAACTCAAGCAGACCCTGTAGCAAACCGTGCACAGGACTTACCCCCGCCTCCCCAGCTTCAAGCAGATTACCAGCACATGATGGCAGTTCAGACTCAGATCTTGCAGGGCTTAGCCCAAGCCATTGCAGGCATCCAGCAGAATTTGCAGCCGCAGGCTCCGCACCCAGTGCCCTTCCATCATAACAACCACAGATCTAAGCTGACAGACTTTCTAAGATCCCATCCACCGGAATTCTCTCACACCGTCGAGCCCGTTGAGGCCGACGATTGGCTAAAGGATGTTGAGAGAAAGCTCAACCTAGTGCAATGCACTCCAGTGGAGAAGACTCTTTTCGTTGCACATCAGCTGAGAGGCTCTGCAGCCGACTGGTGGGAGAATTACTGTAATGCCCATCCAGACGCTGTCAACATTGAGTGGGCAGAATTCGCCGATGCTTTCCGTGCAGCTCATGTGCCCGAAAGTACCATCGACATGAAGAAAGAAGAATTCAATCGTCTGAAACAAGGTACAGGAAGCGTCAATGAGTACCTGAGTCGCTTCAACAAATTGGCTCGGTATGCTCCCGTGGAAGTGGACTCCGACAAGAAAAAGATCAGGAAGTTCTTGAAAGGAATCGCAGTAGGATTGAGAATTCAGTTGCTTGCCCATGACTTCCCCACCTTCCAGCACATGGTCAACAAGGCCTTGCTTCTGGAGGTGTTGACGCCAAATCCGTACCGCCGATGAGGATCCGGCGTGCGGACACACGAAGGCCTGGGAGATCTGCTTAGCTCCAGTGCAGGTCCTAAAATTGATGAAGCGCGGGCGTGCCAGTCAGTTTGATCCTGCCACTGACAAGATATGCAAAACAACATAACAGAAAGTCTATCGGCCGATAGGCCGATAGGGCAAAAACGTATCGGCCGATAGGCCGATAGCCAAAACAACCGATCGGCCGATGAGCCGATGGCACAATTCCAGCCGATGTACTGAACAAATATCTATATAGAGACGATCGGCTGACGATAACATGATGATGTAGCAATATGATATAGCATAATCCAGATAAATATAAGATAAACATTGATATGAAGATTAAAGCACACATCGGCCAGAAGTCCGATGGCATAAACTCTCAACAAGCAGATAAACAATAAATACTCTGTTGTCATCGGCCAGATCCAATCTATACGTAAAACTCTTGGGCCGATGCAACGTCCAGATAACTCACCGGCTGAAACCCCGGTGAAACCCTTATTGGCAGCCAACAAGCAGGCTAGAGATTACGGTTCTAATCACGACTTAGTAGATCAAATTGGACTGATGCAGCACTAAGTATGAAAAGAAACGCAAGACCTAGACAATCAAGCCCTTGACTGATTTTCAGGGTGGTGGATACCTTAGCCAATCTAATCTAGCAAAGCGATTTAGTCGATACCGGCATAAACCCTAAAGCGAATCTTGGCCGATAAAGCTAAATCGAGAAGCCAAACCAGATTGCTTGAGATATATGATAGTAGGTGCTTACGTTGACGAGATTAGAACATCGAAGCCCTAGCCCCGACAGCGCAGGCAGCCATAACGAGACTTACCCCTCGCGAGAAGGGCATGAACTCGCCGAAGAAGACGAAAAGTAAAGGTTGGCGATGCGCCGAAGTTGATTGATCGTGAGATAAAAATTACATGAACTACGGGCTTACATATTTATACCCATAGGCTAACAAAAATCCTAACAGAATACAACTCAAACTTTCCTAAAGATAAAAGGAAAAAGATAAAGTCCTTGCCGGACACTAACACACTTTCCTAAAGATAAAACAGAAAACTAACAAACTCTTCCTAATTAAGAGATACAAGCCGCATCCTCCTCAAACTCGGTCTTCTCTGGATAAGATCTTCCCGAATCTAACAAGAATCCGACTGCTTTTGGTGGTTGGTTTGAGATAACCCCCATCGGCCGATGTAGAACTCTAGGCCGATACTAGCTTTGAGCCGATATAGATCCTGGGCCGATGAGGACTTCGGGGCTTACCAAATTCTGGTGTTAACACATGCCCCCCAGTTTTGGAGTATGAGAAGTCATGCTTCAAAATTACCCTTGCCTTGATCGCCCCAAAACTGATTCTTCTCTTCTTCTTGACATCGGCTCTCGTAAACCGATACCTTCTGTATTAGATGAGCCAGGCTGTCAAACTCATGGAAAAAGAATCTATCTTTGATAGGCGCTGACAACCCTTGGAACGCAAGATCTGCTAGTTGTTCATCACTTAGGCTCAAACTATAACATCGGTTGCGGACATCACGAAATCTTTGAATATACTCCACAGCCGATTCCCCTTCTTGCTGTTTGACTAAAATCAAATCTGAAAACTTCAACTTATTGTCCCCAGCAAAGAAGTACTGATGAAATTGCTTCTCAAGATCGGCCCAACCTCTGATTGAATTTGGTGGCAATGACGCAAACCATGTGAAGGCCGATCCAGTCAAAGATAATGGAAAAAATCTAACCCTCAGAGCTTCTTCAGCCGATGCCTCCCCACACTGAGCTAAAAATCGGCTGATATGTTCCATTGTAGTCATATTACCTTGCCCTGAGAATTGGAAAAAGTCTGGAATCTTGTATCGGCCTGGAAGTGGAACCCTATCAAACCACTCAGGATACGGCAGCCGATACATAGAAATATGTCCCTTAGGTCTAATTCCAAACTGTTCCTCTATTACTTTTGCAATCATATCGGCCCAATCTTCTTTAGACTGATATCTTTGAATTTCTTCTGGCCGATATTGTTGATGTAGCTCTCCAGGCTGATGCTGATCTATTTGCCCCCCAAGCCAATGTCGTTGTTGCCGATGCTGAAATTGTTCATCGATTTGCCCCCCAATCTGATTTCTTAAGGCAATCACTCTGGGAAATATTTTCTGGATCAAACCATGTAATGTACTCACCAAAACTCCAGATCGATCAAACACAGTGCGACGAACAATTTCATCAACTGTCTTTTGAAGCGTCTCATCATCCATCGGCTCTTCTTCTTTCTCTACTGGCTTGAGAGATTGTTCTTCCTTGGCCTTGACTTCTTGATCAGACATATTGTTGTGATCGTGGGTTCCACGAGCCGTGTAAAAATCTTCAATCCAAAACACGGTCCCACCGGGCGTGCCAAAAGCGTGTTGACGCCAAATCCGTACCGCCGATGAGGATCCGGCGTGCGGACACACGAAGGCCTGGGAGATCTGCTTAGCTCCAGTGCAGGTCCTAAAATTGATGAAGCACGGGCGTGCCAGTCAGTTTGATCCTGCCACTGACAAGATATGCAAAACAATATAACAGAAAGTCTATCGGCCGAATAAGCCGATAGGGCAAAAACGTATCGGCCGATGGGCCGATAGCCTAAACAACCGATCGGCCGATGAGCCGATGGCACAATTCCAGCCGATGTACTGAACAAATATCTATATAGAGACGATCGGCTGACGATAACATGATGATGTAGCAATATGATACAGCATAATCCAGATAAATATAAGATAAACTTTGATATGAAGATTAAAGCACACATCGGCCAGAAGTCCGATGGCATAAACTCTCAACAAACAGATAAACAATATATACTCTGTTGTCATCGGCCAGATCCAATCTATATGCAAAACTCTT
>BDMV01000011.1:33322887-33374240 GCA_008326285.1 Oryza officinalis | reverse complement strand
CTCCTGAGATGTGTAACACATCTGGTCGCCGCCTTCGTGTGGTTTGACGGGCACGTCTCAGGCTGAAGTTGACTGGCACGCTGAGTCCCAGCAATATCTTCTATGCTCTCTACTCGAGGCTTCGGGTTTTATATTATGGTCCTAGTTGCATAAAATCTCAGGTATTATGATCCTAGTTACACACAACCCCATGTATCATGGTTCTATAGGTTGACAAAACCATAATATTCAATTTGGCTAAGATGACAAACTTTTGGACACATGTTAAGGACAAATTTTTACTTGTAATAACTTTCAGTTACTAATGAAAGTAGATAAGAGTTTTAGTCCATGTCTGTTCTAATCCCAGTAGGAATTAATTTAGATAATCTTAACTGTTGACAATCCCAATTCTCTTATCTCACGGGCAAGAGTGTACTGTACTGGACTGGCAGATATTCAGATGTTTCCAACTTGCACTGTGAAGCTCTAAGCCTATGCCATCCTTGAAGCTCGATGCGTAGGTTTTAGAGGTGCAGGCGTCACATATCTAGCGAGCTCTCATGTTCTTCTCAGCCTTTTTCAACTGCCATCCTTTCTTTGTATCATTACTCGATGGCTTGTCAAACAATTCCTTGTATTTCTCAAGCAATACTTTTTTCTCCTCTACTAAACCAAGCATTTCATACGCGTCTTCAACTTTCCGTACAATATCTTTGCTCGGAGGTTTACGACCACATGCTTCAAGATTCTTGAAGAGCTAAAATCATAAGCAATAACAGGGAAATGAAATTCACATAAGTGGGTTTTATCATAATATAAAATCTGTGAGATTAAGAGGCATCATTGGTCACTCAAGACCCATCAACTTCTACTGAGGATCATCAACTTAAATATGATAAAAATAAGTACTTGATGGACAAAGACTTGAGATCCATACCTTGACAAGCCTATCTAGCTTATTATTCCTGTAGTAAATACCCAACATAAGGCGGCAAAACCGCCATGGAACTGATTGTAGATCATGGGCTATCTTCAACTCCCAGATTCTGCAAGCTTCATCAGCTCTATTGTCCTTCTCAAGTGCACACACTAATTGCTCATATGTTCTGATAGTCTTCCCTTGTCCTTTGCTCAACATCCATTTTATCACCTAACCATGTAGTTAGCCAATTATTTAATTCTGGGTATACAAACGATAAAACACAATTAAAATCAAGCAAATTATAATGTCCAAAACCTGGACGATTCTATGCCACTGTTCCTCCTTTTCAAGAGCTACAAGTGCTTGCTTTATCGAGGCCACAGGAAACTCCTGCTCAAAGTTTGGATGGTCCTAGAATTATTTTGAACAGATGTCTAGCTATTTCGTTTGAATAACATAGTTTGTCAAGAATTATTTTGAATTCAATCACAGTTTGGATGGTCCTAGGATTTTGTAAAACCTCAAATTTATGGATATTTAGATCTCAGCTATTTTTACCTTATTTGACACAGTATGCTACAAACAATGATGAATTAAATCTAACATCATTGATGGAAGGGTTTTAAATGGTTTGGGAAGTGGATTGAATCCACATGAGGCAAGTAGGTTGGATTGGTTTGGTTTCATTTGGAAAATGGGTTGGATTCTGTGATTTCTGCGATGTGAATGTAATATTGTAATATTCTGTGAATTCTGTGTTTCAGGAAATATTATATGTGACCCTGCAATTATTTTTTTTTGTGCTTCAGGACTATAGGTGCCGGTTCTTGTAAAGAACCGGCCCCTATAAGGCATCAAAGGTGCCAGGTCCTATCCATTATAGGTGCCAGTTATTTATAGGAACCGGCATCTATAATACTATATAGGTGCCGGCTCCATATTTACAACCGGTACCTATAGTGTTATAGGTGCCGGTTAAGGAACCGGTACCAATAGCTTTGAGCATTAGTGCCGACCAATTGGTGCCGGCTTCGAAACCGGCACATATGAGGCCTTTCGAACTGGCACCAATGAGTATTTGTGTAGTAGTGAATCTAATCAATTATCTATATATCATTATACCTTAATTATAATTATTTTCTATGGCTATGGTTAATTTCACGTCTCTCTCTAAACTAAAATATCAGGTCTCACATAGTCTACTACTGTTCCAACCGTTAGATATACATACCCTGCGATTTTTTGAACAGTGGAGTTACTATTCATAAAGATTCGGTCGTAACATGGGACCGACGAGATATGACCTGGTACATACGTACGATGATATTATCTGCTTAAATATTCAAAGACCCTCGAAATTTGGGAAAATGAGGCTTAGAAAATTCAAGGGGAAATTATATATCTATTGACCCTGGGTAATAAATATATATAGATTATATATTTGTTGTGGTCTTGTCACATCATTCATACCGATATATTTGTCATAACTCGATCGGGGCCACCAGTGCTACATATATAGGTGGAATTATGTATTGATTTAATTACAAATTTCGGCAAATTATGCTTAGAAAAAATCTATCGAGCTAGCTAGGGGGACTTATGTATTGACCCCAGCGCTGGTCAAGGCTGACGTGGACACGCCAACACATGTGGTGTGGTTCACTCTTCCAAGCTGGCTATATATACATGCATTCACACACTTGCGTGCACATAAATATATTGATCCGTGAGATACATTTTTATTATAGCAGATCAAGAAGAACACAGCAAATAAGTGATCGATCGACCTCATCAGCTAATAATTTACAAGGTACAATAATTATGTATTTTTCAGTTCCATTCTATATGTTTATGTATTATAATTCGTGCTCCAGATATATTTGCATCAACTAGAACAATATTTCTAATTGACCATCTCTAACTTACATGCATATAACAGAACTAATACAAGCATGAAAATTAATCACAAATATTAATCAATTGCCTTGTATAACATCATGCATGTTGCATATATAAGTACTGTATTACCATGTATATACACTGTTACGTTGACTAGCTTAATGAGTGGATCATGATATCTTCTGGATCATCATGTCACCCCGTGCTAATTGCACGCCCCGATTGATTAGTATTTCTGACGATAAATATAGAGATTTGTTTGTGGATTTCTTTAATTTAATTAATTTGATCGTCATTTTGATGTTAATCTAGCTAGCTAGTTTGCAACGTGCGTCGTCGTCGTCGTCGTCGTCGTCATGTCGTACGGTTGCCACGTCAACGACGACGAGCCGAACGGATCCAAGGCGGTGAGCCTCCTCCTCCGGCTGTCCACGCTGGCGCTGGCGCTCACCTCGGCGGTGGTCATGGCGACGGCGAGCGAGTGCACCGTCATCCAGCGCAACGGCGCCATCGCCACCGTCACCTACAAGGACTTCCCGCCGTTCGTCTACCTCGTCGGCTTCAACATCGTCGCCGCCGTGCTGGAGGCGGCGGCGATCTACCTCCAGCTAAGCAAGGGCGGCGACGACGGCGGCGGCGAGGGGTTTGCGGCCAAGCTCCCCGGAATCCTCCTTGTGGTGATCGACGTCGCCGTGCAGGCGCTCGTCAACACGGCCACCGGCGCCGTATTCGCCGCCGTGTCGGCGTACGGCCCGCAGATCGACGCCTGCGGCGCCAGCGCCGGCCGCTTCTGCGGGCAGGTGCACCAGTCGAAGCTCCTCTCGCTCGCCAGCAGCGCCGCCGTCGGCCTCGGCGTCGTCTTCAGGGACGTGTCGCTGCCGTTCTCCCTGTGGCCCAACTCGTCAGACTGTTAACGTCAGAGAGTTGCATATACCGTCAGTAAATCCGTATCAAGTACTAGTATGATGTAGTAGTAATTTTTTTTCCCTGGGAGATGATGTAATCCATGCATTTCTTCGTAGCTTATTAGAGATGTCAATCTCAAAGAGTCCTACACGATTTTGGTACATGCAAATGTTGTCAGAAAACTTGTTTTTTTTTTCAGATAATGTCATGATTGTAATATGTGTAGTTTTAATCAGAATGTGTACTTTGCTTATGGATATGGTCAATGGTGTCATTAGTGATGTCATTAGCCTCGAGAGGAGTGATGTTAATGGGCCAAAAGTGGCCATGGGCTGCGATATCAGGAACTCTCTGTTCTGTGCTAATGGGCCGTCAGTTCAGGCAGAGGCCTGATAACTGCGCTAATGCAATATTCCATCATCTTATCAAAGTCTCTGAAGTCTGGGGAAATTCTCCCTCCAGAGAAAAAAAATCCATCTCTGACTTAGAAGAAGAAAAAAACAGAGAACCATTCCAATTAATTACTGTCCGCGGCGCCTAATCATTGATCATGTCCTCTCAGCACTGGACTTTTTTTAAAAAAAAAGAAAGGGTTTGGTTGTGAAAGAAATTAAATGGTAAGTAGAAAACTATGGGCAATCAATCAATCAATCATATATCCATATCAAAGCCAGGTTTGTAATTAACAACTAGTCCAACGAATAAGAGAGATCCTGTAACAATTCAATAGGAAGCAATAATATGTGCTCGAGCTTGAGTATTAATTAGGGCTCAAGCTAGCTAACGTTAGTTGAAGCATCAGCCTCCCAATCACACGCACATGTAGCTAGTCTAGTGATGTATTACAAATTTGAGTATTTGACCACGTCCTCCTGATCATCGCTAATACACACATCTATCCATCTATAAATACTCATGATCCCATCTCAAACTCTCTCATCGAACTCATCAAGTCAACAACAACTTTTGCAACCCTAGCTTGCTTAGTTAGCTCTTCTTCTTCCTTGGATCAAGCAAAACAAGGAGAGTAAGCTGTTAATCATGTGCGAGGGCGAGAAGAAGAAGGAGTCGTCCTCCAGTGGCGCGCTCTACTGCGTCAACCTCGCCCTCCGCATCGTCGTCCTCGGGCTCGCCGTCGCGGCGGCGGCGCTCATGGCGACGGCGAGCCAGTGCACCATCTTCCTTTACTACGGCGGCCCTCTCCACACCATCACCTACAAGGACTTCGGCCCCTTCGTGTACGTATAATTGTATAAACACAAATACGCTTATGTATACAATACACTTGTAATTTATACGTAGCATTTTATGTTTAATTACAGGTATTTGGTGGTGGCGAGCTCGATCGGGGCGTTCGTGGAGGCGATCGCCATCTTCCTGACCATCTGCAAGAAGAAGGACGGCACGCCGGCGAAGGTGCTCCTGCCGCTGCTGGACGCCGCTGTGCCGGTGCTGCTCTACTCGGCGACGGCCGCGGCGTTCGCCGCCGGCGACATGTCGTACTGCGCCGTGGGCAAGCGCGTCGGCGTCTGCACCACCGCCGCCGCCGGCAACTTCTGCAACCAGGTGCACATTGCCATGTACGTCTCCCTCGCCGCCGGCGTTGCCCTGCTCGTCGCCGAGATCGTCAAGCACTGGCCGGACTCCGGGAAGAAGAAAGAAGGCGGATGCGGGTCGGACTCCGACTCCGATAAGTCCTCCCCTTGCCACCATGGCTGCCATAGCAAGCATTAGTCGAGCACTCTAGCTAGGTATATTTAATTCTATAATCGAGAAATTAATTACGAGATTTTTAGATAAATTAATCGTCGCTTGATTAATTTGCCATATTCTCAAACAAAAGAAAACCAACAAAAAAAATGCCATGCATGCATTTCTCCTGAGAGGCCAGTAATATAATTAAGTGGCCTAGCTATTTGTATCATGGAAAATTTGTTGTCATTAATTAATGTTTGTGTGTGTCACTGTTTCCTTGTTTGGTTTTTGCTTAACTATACCATGGATCATGGATGCAGACTTGCAACCAAATTTTCCATTACATGAGCATGTGATATAATTTTGATGTAATGTAATTAAGTGTGTCATGGAATCTGTATATGTGAGGTGTAGTACTGTAATAGTAGTTTGACAGGTGGTGCATGTGATGAACTGGGCGAAGACTTCCCAACCAACTTCGGTTACAAGTCTACGACTGAAAAGAGTTGCCATGGCTTAGCCGGCAATGACGGGAACATGCTACTATGACCTTGTTGCATCGATTTGCATCGATCATTCTCTGACTAATTAATTATGTGCAAGTGCAATCATTGATGCAGGCGATCAAAATTAACAAACGAAATGAACTCGTATTATATTTTTAATATAAGGACGATGAAATACATATATTTACTTTTGTCTTCGACGGAATTTTTTTTCATCATTGAAATAGACAGAAATGAAAATTTTGGTACTGTACTTGTACTACGAAATATTTAATTCGTGAATCGAGATAAAGTGCTGGTTCATCGTTTGTCACTTGTCCTATCGTTTACTCCTCTCTTTCTACATCGCTTTCGTGATCACCTACGTCATTTCACTCCATATATTGCTGCCGTTTCTCTTTGCTTCATGCTATGTCCTTTGTTCATCAAACCCATGCCCACTGTAGATTCCTACCTTGGCTGATGCCTTCCCTTTAATTTCTTCCCTGTGTCAGCTAGCTGTTTGACCTCTATACACTACTACAGAAATACCTATTAGTGTCGGTTCGAAACGTCTAATAGGTGTCGGTTTCGGGCCCGACACCTATTGGTCGGCACCAATAACCAAAGACATTGGTTCCGGTTCTTCAACCGGCACCTATGTGTCTTGAAAGGTGTCGGTTCCTAGTAACAACCGGCACCTATATGTCCTTATAGGTGCCGGTTGTTAATAGGAACCGGCACCTATAAGCCTAGCAGAGCGTCTTAGATGTGCAATATAGGTGTCGGTTCTTGACAAGAACCGGCACCTATAGTCTTGAGGCAAAAAAAAATAATTTCTGTAGCAATTTCCTGAAACACAGATTCACAAGTATTCACATATTTACATATTCACACATTTCACAGTATTTTTGTCTCAATGACATCAGCAAAGGGTTTGAATAATTCTGAAGTCCTACGGCACAAAAAAATTATTAATTTCCAACTAGCATAGATGCGATATCTTGAAATTACTCTGAACCATTTGAAATAACAAATCAGATGGCTGAAAAAAATCTATATATTACTCAACTAGCATTAAGTCGTAGGATCTGTTTTACCAATGAACTAATGAACTAATGTGAGTTGACTCGAAGGACCCGAACTAAGTCATAGGATCTGTTTTACGTTAGATATATTTCTTTCAGATTTTCCATTGATAAGCACATTGTCTCCATCTGAAGTCATTTGGAAAATCCAAAATTCGTTCTCCAAACACGCGTACGAGATGTGCGCATCACTTAATTATTTGGGATTTTGCAGTACTAACGAGAGTCGTCTCTCTATATATAGTCGTTGGTGTGACCACATATTCAAGCACAAGATAATAATCTTCCAATTCCAGGAAATTAAACATCCAGCTCCGCTAGCAAAGCATGACGAGCCAAGCAGTAGCTGTTCTCCAGGAAAACAATGAAGAAACCCTGGAAGGCTTAGCCACTAGGCTGGGCGAAGTGCTCAGCACTCGAGAAAACAGAGAGATGAGAAAAGCTCGGCAAAAGCTCTAAATACACCATTCAGACACATTTAAATATTCCATAGCGTGTAACAGAATAACACTTGTGTGCATGACAATTGATCATTACTATGGGGATAGCGCGACACAGATATGGTGTGTTTTTTACCTTACTTATGCAAATATCTGTACACAGAGTTGTTTTCGATTCTATTCATGTACAGGTGGTGATCACTTTATGAACAATAAACATCTTGATTTTCCCCAATCAGTGTTCATGTTACATGCTGTTGGTATTGCTAGCTAGACTCCGTTTAAGAGAAATTTCTTCCGTCATGTTAGATTCCAAATATCAGATTTCACGTTTCTTGCATACTGTAATTAGGTAGTTGAGTAAGTTGTACACAATTTTGGAATGCATAGTTGTTTAGCTACCTTTGGCTAGGGTTATTTCACTTCTGAAATTTATTCATTTATTTACCCCATAGTTGCTATTTAGACAAAATAGCATGGTCTCTCTTTTGTGTCACAAGGTAAGATCCCAGCTATCAAGGGGTAGTAATCCAAGTCATGGCATATATTACATTGCCATACATCCTATGAGGTGTTCTATATGTCATCAATGACCATGGCAATGCAGCTTAATGTAGAATCTGGGAATTAATCTGTATCTTATGTAATATGGGAATTGATCTGTAATTTATGCATCTGTGCATATGGATTTACTATTCTGAAAGATGCTTGTGATTTTCACTTATATATACGTCTGATATCTATACTGATTCGTTTAGTTGTTTCTCATATACAAGGGATAGGGTGATTGGGGAGCTGAAGCTGTGTCACCTTCTCTCCAATTGCATCGAGAGATAAATTAGTGAGATAGGTATTGCCATTAAGAATTTTTCTTTTTTTTATGTCATGGCCACTTATAAAGAGCATGTCCTGTACTTGTCATTTCTTTTGTTGATGGTATATAATATAATTGTTATCTCTTTGGTTTGAGTAGTATTATCATTGACCAGTAAAAAGGGTCGACGTTTTCCAATATAAGAATTGTGCGAGTATAAGACTCTGCTGTCAAGAGCGCGAGTATAAGAATTGTGGCTAGTTTGCAAAATATGGATTTTCTACTCAATCTTTATATAAATTTAAAAAAAATCTATTATGCCGACACCTCCTAATCCCCCATACGAGACAAGAAGCGAACATGTTCACTATTAGGCTATTACTATGGTTTTCAAATTTTCTGGGATTACAGTAGCTCCTGGATTTTTTTATATTTTGATTTTTTCAACCTTGTGTTTTAAATAAACCCATTAAAAGCTTTGTCGTGGTTTATTTTCTCGGTGCCGAGAGTGACATCGACCACCTAACCTCTCTCCTCGTGGTAGCTAAGTCAATAATTTTAAAAAAGATTGGCGATAATAACATTGACGACGAGTACCTATTTTGTAAAAAAATATCTCAAAAAGATTCACATAAGTCCTACTCCTCTATACTCCTATATATGTGTTTTTTGAAGTATTAACCACCAAAAGCAATCATTAATTTATAATTAATTAGTCTCGCAAGGCCTAACATATAAAACCCAAAGCTCGAGTAGAGAACATAGGAGATATTGCTGGGACTCAGCGTGTCAGTCAACTTCAGCCTGAGACGTGCCCGTCAAACCACACGAAGGCGGCGACCAGATGTGTTACACATCTCAGGAGACTTGACAAAAATTCGCTTGAGCTCTACAACATCTCAAATGCTCTAAATTAATTAGTCTCGCAAGGCCTAACATATAAAACTCAAAGCTCGAGTAGAGAACATAAGAGATATTGCTGGGACTCAGCGTGCCAGTCAACTTCAGCCTGAGACGTGCCCGTCAAACCACACGAAGGCGGCGACCAGATGTGTTATACATCTCAGGAGACTTGACAAAAATTCGCTTGAGCTCTACAACATCTCAAATGCTCTAAACTCGTACTCCTATGAAAATTTAAGTTACACATGCTCACCTGTGGATTCCAGGGACAACAACGACGATACCGGCCTCATCCATGCTACATCTAGTCCAGTAGATCACCTGTTACTTTGAGAGATAAAAATATTAGCTAGAGAAACTTAACACATGACACATGAGTAGATAAGTGTTCAAGAAAACAAATAGATAAACATTAACAAAATAGATACACTTAATTCATGTTCGAGACATCAATCAAAATAACTAATCTACAAGATACCTAGAAAGCTACATTCTGCTCACTAATTCTAAGTCTGCTTATCCTTTGTCGTTGAACGACTGTCTACAGTGTCACTAGGGCCACCAGCCTCAATGAAACCCAGTAGCCCATCTGGAGCTCTTGAAATGTGATATGCGCCATTCGACGAGATGACATGTTGGAAGATGAATCCACAGAGTTGTTCAGCGAGGGCAAAGCAAACATGTGGCAGCAATTTACTCGTCGGAAGCTTTAATTTCTGTAAATGGAAGGATAGAAGATGTGAAAACATACTATGTGTTTAGAAATGTGTATTTACGTCTAAACAAAATTGGCGAACCTCAGAATTAGTAATGTTCCAGTTGTTGTCGTCCATGAAAAGCCACATAAATTTCATCACGTAGAACCCACATGTGCTCGTGCCCTGATCCTGGCGTGAGCACCAGGGGTGGTAGCAAACCCGGAATGTATTTGCACATGGAGCGTGTCAAACACACTTCTTCTTATACTTCACAAGTGCCTTATTTAGGATGTCAATGACAGATTGAAAAACTTCTCGCGGTTTTCTCAAACCATCCATGACGACAATCTTGGAATCGTTTAAATGGATCGCAAGAAGGATCCAGTGAGGTGGCCTACATACAAAGGGAGAGAGCAATTAATATCTTTATGTACTAATGCGAGGTATAACGATATATGCCACACTTACCTAAAGTGGTAGGGCAAAAGGATCGTATTCATCTCCTGAAGCTTGACAAAGGAGTTGTACAGGTAGTCCAGCACCATTTTCTGGGACTGCGGGCCTTCATGAATCCTAGTGGAATTGACAACCGCTGGATCGAGGAATCCTACTTTGTTATGGGTTGCTCTACATTCAAGCGTCCCCATTCTGCATAAAAAATTAAGTTAGACATCAACGAGGATATCGGCTTAAAAAAACTAACGAGGGGTGAAGTATGCTTACAATGCCCATAACTGAAGTAGCGATACGTCTAGCTCTCTCAGGTTGTATAGTTGAAATAGTTCTTCAAATGGGACCCAAATTATACCATCCTCGTGATGAAAGTCCTCGTCCCTGTAAAAAACGGCGAACGTCTCCTTACCTTCCTTTGCCATCTGTAAGTACCACTCTTCCATCCTTCTCATCTGAGTACAATTGGCAACGACATTGCGATATTCATCGGTAGTCAAGGGATCACCGAACTTGAACTTAGCTGCCAACGGGGCCATGGCAATATTGTCCACATCAGACAAACTCTTCAGCCCTGCACCTTGTAAAAATTCTTGCTCAATCTTCTTGGCCTTATCTTTCGCGAACTCTTCCTTCGAAAATGCTTGTAATTTTTTTTCCTGACCGTGCGTTGGAAGTCTGAAATAGGTTTCTTCGGGGCTGGTGGCCTTGCCATGCGAAGGAAGTGGTCCTGTACTGCAACTGGCACTTTCGGATTTGTCGGCTCCTTTGTTTTGTCCGCTTTACGTCTAGGTTCGGATGATATGCTCTCACCCATCTCATTTTTTTCATTCAAGCAAGGCTCCGACATATTAGGAAATAAGGCCTTCTTGGTCTTCTTCATAGATGGTGGTTCAGACATTTCTGAAGTTTTAATCAGGCGCCGCCTCTTTTTTGGCTGGTCTAAAGAAGATAAGCTCTGATGTGCTGCCTTTGGAGGAGATTGTTGTGCCGGTTGAGGAGACGGGCTCTTACGTGGCAACGGTGGTGGAGTTGGCATCCTTCGGGGGGAGACAACAAGTCCTTCAGAGCTAGACCCACCATCGCTTGGCTCGTCATCACCATCTCCTGAAGGAAAGACAATGAAACGTTTGCGCCACAGTATAATGTTGTGGACAGCTTCTCCAAGGGTGTTCACCCCCTCCTCTGGAGCAAACTCAAGCTGAAAAGCCCTGTATCTGCGCGACACGTCCTCCACTTCAACCCTTGAATAGCCAGATGGTATCGGTTTACCGTGTATCCTTCCCCCCTCCACTACAGGATGTGCCATACCACGTGCCACCTCTATAGTGAGGTTTTGAACTGGCACATGCAGCCTACATGCAGTACGTACAGTGATGGCGTCCACAGGGTGACGAGCCATGTCCGGTTCTTGAGGAACCTCAGTTGAAGCGCAACTGCTTTTCCTTCCAGCTGGACTGGTTACACGGCCAACATCAGTATCACCCCCATCCTGCCTTTCGAGGCCCGCCGCCATTAGCAGTGCCTCCATCCTCACCATTCGTTCCTTCAGTTGCCTTATCTCTTCTGACTGGTCCATGGAATTTCTATAACTTCGAGACCGGTACCTATGTCTGTCTTCAGGAAAACCTTCCCTCCATGGCACTAGGCCTACTCCTCTTGTGCGTCCCGGATGCTCAGCGTTCTGCAAAGCAAGTGTCAGCTCATCTTTCTCCCGGTTCGGAACAAAAGTACCTTCGGAAGACTTCTGATGGGCATCATGGAGCCTTCGTGACAGTTCTTGCGATTGGGGACCCTTGTGTACCAACTCGCCTGTATCCGAGAGTGTTGCCCCTCGGGCATATTGATAATTCTTGCCTCGTTGGCACTAGTCCATTGTCTCGAACTCGATTCCCTTTTCCAACAGCTCATCTTCCCTCGCTTGCCATTTGTCTACGTTCTGAGCATATCCGCTACGGCCGAGACGATGAGGGTACAGGTTTTTGGCCGCATTGGCCTGGTTCCTTTCGCTAACCTCCTTTGCCTGATCTGACGTTCTGTACGCCACAAAGTCATCCCAGAAAAGGCGACACCTTTGATAATTGGGATCTTCAAAATTGGGTGTCAGCCCCCGCTTCACAAACTTTTTGGTAAGGTCTGCCTTGAACTTCCTGAAGCTGATGCTCATCCTCTCAAGGGCCCTCCGCTTTGCGACTTGTTCTGAACCTGTGGGGAACTGGAATGTCCGCTTCAACTTGTCCCACGCAAGGTCCTTGTCTCTGTCTGGTACCTTCCAGTCCAATTGATCTGGATCACTGGTCTTCCAGTATCGGTACTTTATTGGGATGTCATCCTTCACGATGGCGCCTATAGCATTGGAATATGGGGTGAGTACTGGTGCGGGAGCTACAGGGTTCCCATCTGGATCTAGCGCTGTGATAGTGTAAAGGCCCGAGGGCATCCTGGTTGGACCTCTACTCCTTCTTGACGATGAAGTGGCAGTGTCCCCAGAGTTCACAATGGCGGAAGGATTAACCTCCTTCAAAGAACGATATAAATTAGTCAGCTCTCGTATGGGCGAACGGTATAAATTAACCTAATTTAAAAATTTGTTTGTTTCAGATGGCCGAATTTACCTCCATGTTATCGTGATTATCACCGGGCTGGTTTATGTTTAGAAAGACACTTGGGCTAACATTACCACCATCGCTTTGTCCAGAATTTGCAGGCCTATTATTATCTTGTTCTCGTGACATTTTCTAATGAAAAACTAAAGGAGCTTAAGGAGGTTAAGGCAGGCCTATTGTCAAGATACATGTAGAATGAGTAAAAGCAAAAAGAAAGTTGAAGGGGGGATTGCAGATACACAAGGTAATTTTGCATCTCTATAAACAAATAGACAAGCTTGTTTTAATCCTCGAAATAAACAAATATCTCTATAAAAAAACTGTTAATTTTGCATGCAGCATGGAGAGAAAAATGTTAAACTGAACACATAGTACAAATAGGACCATGAAATCCTAAGCACATAGCACAACTTCTAATTCACCATATAGGTCAGCAGGAAAAAGATTTTTTCATCACCAATTTCAAAGTGCTGCACTTGTATTAAACATACCTGGAAATCAGTTAGTCGATATGAATGCACAAAAATAATTGATGTACTCTCGTTATAAAAATAACACCCCTGATTCAAGCTACTCTGTACTCTTTCTTAAAAAAAAACGTGTATACTAGGATTTCTAGGGGTTTAAGGAACACAAAATATGGCAAATAGGAAGAAACAATTTGATCAGAAGACTAGCAGAACAGGTTGCAAAATATATAGGCTAATTGGAGTCTTCATTTTGGAAGGACGAGCTGATTTTCAGAAGCAATAACGTTTGTTACATATTATGTCTCCATAGTGTCACCTGGGCAAATGATCAACACAAAAGGTATATATGATGGCATCCTCCCTCTCTGTTGCTTACCAGTAGGAGCAACTGACTTGTATTAAGTGTTCTAGGAGGTAGAGATACGTCCTCAGAAGGTGGATATTTTTTGCTCCGCTTGGTCCCTTCAAAGGACACTAGAACAGATCATATTCTGCAGTAGGCTTCATGGCATATTCACAACTAGTGATTGTGTAATTATGTGGGTGGGATATTGGCATCTTCATTTATATGTGTGAATATGGGGATCACTACTAAAGCATCATTATATATGTGGTGGACTTATGTAAGATCGCAGTCTAAGTTGGAATCAATAGGAGATCTGGAGTAATAGCTCCTCTGATTTGCGAGGTTTGGAGACAAAAATATGTATCTTTTATTTAGACAGTTAAAATCTGAGAACAAATTCATTTTCAAAAATCTGGAAAACATAGTCACACAAGAAATTATATTTTGTAGTTATTACATTTAAGCTGGACATGCAGGCAAAATGATACTTACAGTGCTATAGGTTTCTGCGACCTGCAGAACCACGAAAATCATAAACTGAATCGTTGACAGGTACAGTTCATACAGCTCCTATCACAATTTTCTTGCATTCAAATCCTCCAAGCAGCTAGAGATATAATTACGAATATGTGGACACTATGTCTAAGCTACACAATCCCGCAAAAAAAATGTCTAAGCTACACAAACTATATATTACTATGGAAATATGGAATGATTTGGACATAATAGTATCAGGGAATATGTATACCTTGGTTCTAGATGTACCAGATCTTGGGACGGAGGAGATCAAAGGGTCGAGGGGCCGGCGGAGCAGATCTTGGGGCGGCGTCGCCGGCGGCCACTGGACTTGGGGGATCCGGGAGGAGGGGACAGCTCGAGGCGCTGGACGGTGGTCGAGGACGTCGTCGGCGGAGGTGCTGGAGGGCACAGCCCCAGGAGCTGGAGGTCGACGACGGCGGTGGCGCGGGCGGCACTGGACGGGCGGGCGGGCGGTGGCGCTGGCGGCGCTGCAGGGGATGGCGATGGCAGCGGCGTTGGACCCAGGAAGCTATGCCACTGGCGGCGCTGGAGGGGATGGCGATGGCGGCGGCGCTGGACCCTGGCGCTGGCAGCGCTGGTGGGGGGATGGCGATCGCGGCGGCGCTGGACCCAGGAATCTAAGGGGATGGCGATGGCGGCGCTGGATTAGACGATATATATAGCGGACAAATAGGTGCCGGTTGTATATTAAAAGCCGATACCTATATTTGGTAATAGGTGTCGGTTCGTATTAGGAACCGACACCTATTAGGGGTAATAGGTACCGGTTCTAACTTAGAACCGGTACCTATTACCCCTAATTGGTGTCGGTTCCTAATATGAACCGACACCTATTATCCCTATAGGTACCGGTTCCTATTTAAAAACCGGCACCTATTACCCATAAACCTAGGTTTGGTTAGGGAGAACTATAAAATTGCAGCAAACCATATGCATTGCAGCAAACTTTTTTCGGCTATTCTCCACTTTAGTTTAGCCCTTCGCTTATGGGGTTTTTACGGTAACAGAGGAGATTGGTTAAAGATTTTATCGTTTTATGCCTTAGTTCTTGATTTTCTTTTTATTTATATTGGGAATATCTAGTGAAAATCATTCAATAAGTGAAAAGACGGTAGGTTGTAAGTAGTATAAAATTGTAAAAAAAGACGACAGGTTTCGAGTTCAAAGATTGGTTTGTTCATGTCTATTACAATCAATTTCCAACTTCTAAGTCGATCACAATTACTCCTTCCTCATGATCACTTCGAACATATGGGGCTTCCTCCTTGTGTTCGTCTTCGTCTTCGTCGTCGTCTTCTTGACTTTCTTCACCTTCTTCTATATCCTTCGCGAAAGGTGGTAGCTCGTCGATTTGATCGTAGCCTTCCTTGTCAATGATATTCTCCACTCCAATAATGCTCCGCTTTCCATGGAGAGCCACGTGGTGATCAGTCACCGACGAAGGGTCTTTCACATAGAATACTTGTGTTACGGAGTTTGCGAGCACAAATGGTTCGTCTTGATAACCCACATTGTTTAGGTCCACAAGGAACATTCCGTACTTGTCAATCTTCAAACCACTTGGAATTTTGACCCATTGACACTGGAAAAGTGGTATCTTGAGCGGTCCATATTCAAGCTCCCAGATTGCCTCTATATAGCCATAGTACGTTTGTTTTACACCATTACTGTCGAAGGCGTCTATGCGGACACCACTGTTTTGATACGAGCTCTTGGCATCTTGTGTTCTCGTGTAAAATGTATAACCATTAATGTCATACCCTTGGAATGAATGAATTGTGCTCGCAGGCCCCCGAGACAAAACATACAGCTGGTCACTATCAGTATTCATAGCCATGATATGCTTCCGTAACCAATCGCCAAAATTCAACCTATGCTGCTTAGCTATCCATGCTTCTGATTTGCTTGGGTTCTCGCTGCGGAGTGTGTTAAAATGCATGTCGACAAATGGAGCCACCAAGGCCGACTGCTGGAGCACTGCGAAATGTGCTTGCCGTAATGTTTCTAGGCTAGGAGCGAAAATTGCCTTATGCCCTAGTGTCCCTTTCCCTAGTAGCCTGCCCTCGTATCGAGACATCGGCACACCAATGGGATGCAAATCCATATAGTCGATACAGAACTCAACCACCTCCTCTATTGCATAACCCTCTACGATACTGCCTTCTGGTCGAGCTCTATTACGCACATACTTCTTTATGATCCCCATGAACCTCTCGAAAGCCCACATGTTATGCAGATACACTGGGCCGAGAATCTTTATCTCTTTCACGAGATGTGCCACGAGGTGAACCATTATATCAAAAAATGATAGTGGAAAACACATCTCGAGCTGGCAAAGGGTAATGATTGCATCTGCTTGGAGCTTGTCTAGCGTGCTTGGATCGATCACCTTCTGATATATAGCGTTGAAGAACGAGCACAGCTTTACGATTGGGTTTCGAACCTTATCTGGCAAAATGCCTTTAATAGCAACAGGAAGAAGTTGTGTCATCAGCACGTGGCAATCATGTGACTTCATGCCCACTAATTTCTTCTCTTTCATGTTGACAAGTCTTTTAATGTTCGCAAAGTAACCAGAAGGGACCCGGACACCCTGCAGGCACTCCAACAGACTTATTTTCTCTGCGGCACTAAGGGTGTAGCACGCAGGAGGGAGGTACTGGCGACCATTGGGACGTTCTTGAGGATGTAGCTCGGGCCTGATGTTCATGTCTGTGAGGTCTCTCCGGGCTTTTAACGTGTCCTTTGTCTTGTCGGGTATGTTTAGCAGGAGTCCCATCAAACTCTCGCACACATTCTTCTCAACGTGCATCACGTCAATTGCGTGACGGACATCCAAATCTTTCCAATACGGTAGTTCCCAAAAGATAGATTTCTTCTTCCAAAGAGGCTTCTCACCAGTCTTGCCCGCCGCGTTTCTATTGCCATGTCCCTTACCAAATATACATTCTATATCTTTTACCTCTTCAAAAATATCTCTGCCTGTACGGTGTATTGGAGCTGTCCCCTTCTCCACTGTGCCATCGAAATCTCTTCTATTGCTACGATACGGGTGGCCGGCTGGAAGAAACCTCCGATGACACATATACACAGTCTTTCCTGAGTACCTCAGCCACCTGCTTGCTGTGTCCTGCATGCATTGCACACATGCACAACCACCTTTCACTGTTTGGCCGGATGTGTTGCCAGCCGCAGGGTAATCTTGAATGTTAACGAACAACATTGCCCTTAAGGTGAAGTACTCTCTTTTGTATGCATCCCACATCTGCACACCCCGGTCCCATAGTAACTTAAGATCATCTACCAATGGCCTAAAGTAGACATCGATATCGTTGCCAGGTTGCTTGGGCCCTTGGATTAGAAGTGGCATCATTATATACTTGCGTTTCATGCACAACCATGAAGGAAGGTTGTAGATGACAAGTGTCACTGGCCACGTGCTATGCCGACTGCTCATATCGCCGAATGGATTCATCCCGTCTGTGCTTAGACCAAACCTTACATTCCTAATCTCGCATGCAAACCTTTTGTACTTTCTATCTATCTTTCTCCATTGAGATCCATCGGCAATGTGCCTTATCAACCCATCCTTCTTACGGTCTTCGTCGTGCCACCGCATCATCTTTGCATGCTTTTTGTTTGCATACAGGCGCTCAATCCGAGGGATTATAGAAAAATACCATGCAACCTTAACGGGCACTTTCCTCTTCTTTAGAACGGGCCCACCACTACCATCGTCAGCATCATCATCGTTATCTCCACCCTGATACCGCGGTGCTTTGCAAACTGGACATGTATCCAAGTCTTCGTAGTTACCTCGATATAGAATACAGTCATTTCGACAAGCGTGAATTTTTTGCACTTCCAGCCCAAGTGGACAGACAACCTTCTTTGCTTGGTATGTTGTTTCTGGCAATACATGACCCGTTGGAATGAGGTCTCCGATCAGCTGCAGAAGCTCTGTGAAGCTCTTGTCACTCCAGCCGTTGGTTGATTTCATCTGCAATAACGAGAGGACGACGTGTAACTTGGTGTGTTCCTCGTTGCATCCTGGATAAAGTGGTGTTTTTGAGTCCTCCACCATGGCTTTGAACTTCTCGTATTGCTTGTCATCGTTGTAGGCTGTCTCCCCATCGCGCAACATTTGATCTAAACCATCTGATTCGCGATTGTCATATTCACCTTCGTCACCAGGCAACTCCACATTGTCTTCGTGCATTGCTTCACCATGATTGTCCACACTGTCATTCTCATTTTCACCATGATTGTCCTGACATGTGTGATTACGCATAAAACCTCTTGTTAGAAGATGCTCGTGAACTTGTTTTGTAGGAAACTGTCTCTCATTCCTGCATTCAGCACATGGACAATGCAAATGTTCCGTCATGCTCAACGATCGGGAACTCGTGGCCGCGATCACGAAGTTGGTTACTCCCCTGGCATACTCCAAGGTACCACGCTTCGCACCGTTCATCCCTCCTTCATCCATCGGTCCTACGAAAATTCTTAAATTAACTGCTAACATATATATATATATATATTGATTAAATCCGTAAATCAATCAAAAATCATCGTTACTAATCTTTCATATGTAAAATACTAGATGATTTAATACTGTCCACATTACACAAATAGACGCAAGTAACATATTCTCAATATTACTCCAAAATCAATAAGTCATTATATTTTCTCAAAATATTGGACCAATTCAACAAGAGAGGTCTACATTATCTATCACAAATAAGAAAAGCATATATACCATAAAGAATTAATCACACAAATGAAACAAACTTGCTTAGAGAAAATGTACTAACCTTTAAACATAAAAAAATATACAAATTCCTTGATGTATTTAAAATTTTTCGGCAAAACCTCTCCCCCCGTTTGCATGAGCCGCACGAAGACGCTCAAAATGAGCTCATCAGTGCTGAGAGGAGATATATATAGGTGCAAAGGATATAGGTGCCGGTTTACAACAATAACCGGCACCTATAATCAGTTCCTTCCGTGGTAAGGAACCACATATGTGCCGGTTCTTGTTACGAACCGGCACATATATTATAGGTGTCGGTTTGTACCATCCGGCCGACACCAATTGAAGCAAATAGGTGCCGGTTCATAACAAGAACCGGCACCTATTCCTTTCTCCCCTCGAACCGACACCTATAATCTATAATTGAGACGATAAACGACTAATAGGTACCGATTTTTGTTCAACCGACACCTATTATACCAACACTGATGAACGTTTTTGTAGTAGTGATATGCCCTACCATATATATCTCGCAATCATCAATCAAGCAAAGTGGTATTAATAATTTTTATGGATGATTAGACAGGAACCCCCAACTAATAGGCTTATTATCTTGGTTTTAATTTTTTATTAGCAAGACACAAACTCAAAATTTCTTTCTTTTATGCACAAGCATAAAAGAATTCTCTATCTTTGGATAAGAATGCAGGCCAATCATCCACTGGAAATTAATTTAAAACGGATTAATTAGTCATTTAATCCTGGAAAAGATCAATAATTTCTTCTATGTAACGAGTTTTCATTTCGACAAATGCGGCAACAGAAATGAAAATTGTGTACTTACATATCTTTCGTGAATGGAGAACCTCCATAGCAACGTACCTTCAGTGTCTCCTGTGACGGAACATTATATCTGGATGGGATTTAAATTCAATACATTGTGATTTCGATGGTCTCCACAAATTTCGGTCACATATGCATGCATATTATATATTCATATATACAGCCACGTCGTTAATTTATTCATAACCATTCGATCAATCTTCGGCATACGGCTTCACATGGATGAGTAAAAAAAAACAAGTTTTTCGTATCGTCTCATCTCTCTATATATCACTCTTTTTTCTGTTGTCATCATTCCACTCTGTTGTCATTAGAGCTGATCTCCTTGCCCATATGTAACTTTCTCCATTTCAAAATATATGATGTCGTTGACTTTTTGTATAATGTTTGATCATTCATTTTATTAAAAAATTTATATAAATATCATTTATTTTTGTTATAACTTGTTTTATCATCAAATAAAATATAATCCTAACTTATACTTTTACATATATATACTAAATTTTTAAATAAGACAAATGATCAAACGATGTGTGAAAAGTCAATGGCGTGATATATTTTGAAAAGGAGGTAGTACTTCCTAGCTCGATCCCTTGTGAACGTGTCACGCCCCTAACTAGCCCCGAAAGAAAGCTAGAGTAAAGCGATCCAAATTAACCTGTAATCATGTACCAGTTCCAAGAAACAGTGTTGGTACAACAGAAAGAATTAGTATCACAGTGACAGAGGTCTCTTTATTAAGAGTGGAGTTACAACCATTATTAGAACTGCGGACAGACCTCGAGTTCGCAACTGCATTACAAAAAGGCGAAAGTGGAGACTAGCCCAAAACCACAAGCAAGACTTAGGAACTAAGCCGAAATCCTACTACCGCTCGAAGTCTGCTTGCTCCTGGAAGAACTCCTCATCAGTTGGGTCCATCTCGTCTTCTTCGAGAACTGGGGAGGGTTATTTATATAGAGCAAGGATGAGTACGGGAGTACTCAGCAAGCCAGGGGAATTAAGTGTTTATTGCAAGCTTCAAGGAAAGGCTAGTTATTTTCGTGTTCGATTTTAGTTTAAAACTTTCGGAAGCAACTAAGTGAGTGCTTCTCAACGGCACGGACGAGGAAGTGCATCTCATCTGGCCAGAGTAGTGAACTGTATAGATTGATTTCATCTGCACGAGTGGCTCCCTGCCAACAGTCATATGGACTTCCCGAGTCCAGCTGTTACCGACAGCCTCAAGTCAAGCACTTGAAAGGATTCCCTTACACCAACAGCAGTTCACAAAGCAATAGTCAAACAAAACTACGCTAAGGAATCACCTCACATCCACCCATGACCGTGGGCACGACTGTTCGAATAGATTGTTAACCTCTGCAGAGGGGGTACACTTTACCCACGCGACGTTACTAACTCGGGTCACCCAGCCCATGCAGAACAGCCACGTCTGGCGACTTTGAGGTTTTCACGATAAGGCATTTCGAAAGCCGACTCAGGGTCACCTTATGCCAATGGGAGGGGTCCCACGGACCAACACCAGGTTAGGTCCTAGATCATGCTATGCCAGAAAGCCCAGGGGTCCTCCCCGACACCACCCCGGCGAATCCACTTGTCCCTTGGCATCAAGATTTCCCTGGCCTAGCTAGATACTCAGCCAGGGGTGTACCATTTACCCATGTGGTCGCACTTGTTATATGCTCGAATGTAATTCCGAAAGAATCGATCCTTAAGGCGGGAACAGGGAAACCGTACCTCCAGTATGTCTCCCGCACCGCGAGTTTTGGAAACTCATTTTATTTTCAAGGCACCGACCCAGGTGTCAGGTTTTTCAAAGATTTTATAAACCCAAGTTTTACCCAATTGATCATTTTAATTTTAAGGAGTGCCACGGTACTCGTACTTGGGGTACGAATATTGAGGCTTAACAAAACAGGCGACAAGGGATGTTTAGGTCATTCAATAATCAAGGAGGTCAATTGCAACAAGTAGGTCAGGCTTGCCGGCTATATTGCAAACCACGGCCAATTTGCCATGTGTAACCTAGAGAATGCATAATTTGAGAAATGAAGTACTTAATTTCAAATTATGGGCTCAATTGATCAAACGTGACTTGCCTTGCTCGAGATCTTGGGCTTCCTCCTCGAAATCCGCGCACTGTGAGTCTTCTGGCTCCAAAGCTACACGCGAAACGAGATGACTCAACACAACGGTCAAAAGGAAGCTCTATTAATGACCACTAATTGTGCCATTAGATAGATCTCAATTTTTGAGGGGTTTTGGAAGTTGAATGGAGTCAATCGAACGAACGGTTGAGAAGATATGGATTTCCTAAGATTAATTGATTTTCTATCTAAAGAAAAAAAAGATTATTAAATCCTTTGGAAAAAGAAAAGGAGGAGGGACACAAATTGGACTTTGTTTTGGATGAATAGGTGCGGCCCAATGCAAAGCACGGGCGCGGCCGAGCAACGCGGGCCGGCGCACGCACAAGGGCAGCCCACTGCCGAACGAGGCGCGTGACGGAGTAACTGGGCCAGTCGCGAGGCGCAGACTAGAGAGCTGGCGCGAACGCGGCCGAGCGAAGCGGGCCGGTGTGCGGGGAAGACGGCCCACGGACGATGCGGCGCGGGGAGAAGCTGAACGGGCCGGTTGGCGAGATGCAGCCCACGCGGGCGAGGCGCGCGAGGCGGGAGGCCGAGTGGGCCGGATCGTGGCGCGGGCGAGTCGGATCAGTGGACCGTGGTCCACCGTGCGGGGTCGCGAGTGAGGCCCACCTGTCGGTGACCCGGCTCATGAGGGCTAAGTGCACGAAGGGAGTTGGTGCTAGGGTTGATGGACTGGGTGCAGGGTGTGTGCACCGGGTGGACGCGTGCGCGGCGGACCCACGCGTAGCCTCACTGCTCTCTGAGGACCGCGCGCATGGGATAGAGGGAGAAGCGGCGGTTGGCGCTCAAGTGGAGCCGACGTGACGCCATGTCGGACGGTTGAAGGAAGAAGGAGAGGGCGCCGGTATCCGACGACGTGCGACGGCGGTGGAGCTCTGGGATGGCGCAGCGCGAACTCGATGAGAGGGAGGGCATCGGAGTGGAAGGCGGCACACGAGGGGGTGAGCCAACGGCTCAGATCTGCCGGAGAGGGACCGGAGGCGGCGGATTGCGGCGGCAACCATTGCCAGCGAAGAGAAGGGGGAAACCTCGCCGGAGTGACGAGGGCCCGATTCCTTCGAGGGGGAGCGTCTACATGGGTCCCCAGCCTTGCTCCGAGCGACGGGAGGGACGGTGCGGCACCAGAGAGCGAGGGCGATGGCGCGTGGAGCTCGGCACCGTGCGGCGGTGAAGCGGTGAGCGAAGGCGGCTGCGACGGCACTAAAAGGCGGCTTTACCGTGTCTACGAGCACGGGAAAATGGCGGCGGAGCTACTCCACCGCCTAGAGAAGGAGAGAGAGGCAAAGGGAGAGGGACGGAGAGGGCTTTACCGCGGGGAGGCGATTTGCCATGAAGAGTGGCCGGCGGCGCGAGACGTGATCGTCTCGGCCTCGGGCCAAGGAAGGGGAGGAAGCGAGCTCCCGGAGTCCGCGTCTCGCGTCCACGACCACCGGCGACGGATGACGAAGGCGGCGGCAATGGCGCAACGGCATAGCGGCGGTTTTGGTAGTGGTGGCAGAGATCGAGCGAACGAGGGGGAAGCAGAGGAATTTAAGGCGGCTTCAGTTGGCTTTGAGGAGAAGGGACTCGGGCATGGTCTTGCGAGCAAGTGTGAGGTCACCGGCGCTACACCCGAGCGGCGACAGACTCGCCAGGCCGAGAAGGGAAAAAGGAGAAAAATGGGGGAGAAAGCGGGAGTGGACCGTGCCATCTTGGTCGGCACGGGCGGGGGAGCGAGCTCCGCGCCTTCGGTTTGGCTGCTAGCGGCTTGGAGCGGTGCGGGCATGAGGCCCCAAGGCGGCGGCAGCGCTGGAGAGAGAGGGAGCGAGAGAGAGGGGAAAACGCAGCGCGTGAGGGAGAGAGAAGGGAGGCGCGCGGCGCAGTCGGCGCTTTACCGCGGCATGTGCGCCGCATGTGCCCGAGAGCGGGCTGACGAGGATTGGGCCGACGCGGCCCAAGAGGAGGGGGAAAGGCTGAGGGGAGGGGGAGGTGAAAACGAGCCGGTCGAGAAGAGGTAACCCAAGAAAATAGTGGGAGTCAAACTAGACTTTTTCAAAGAATTTGATTTGGAAGGATTTGGAGTTCGGATTTGAATTTTGAGTTGTCACTTTTTCTCTAGGATTCGAACAGGGTGCAGTGAGAGAGAGACGAGACCTTGGCACACATGCGAAGCACAAACGAAGAACAAATTTTCACAATTAGGGTTTTTAATAAATAGGTTTTTCCGCTAACGTCACGACGGAACGGGCGCTACAGGACGGCACTTCGCTAGCTTCCCATGGTTCTATCTACTTCTGTCTCTTCTCTTGCCTCAACCATTGTTTCACCTTTACCATGTCTCCATCACCATGGCACCTTCTTCTTCGCGACCAAGATGACATTAGATTAATTTTGGTGGTAGATTGAGACAGGAACCCAACTATGGATTTAGCTTCATATTAACCAAAATTCAAGCTTTGTTCTCTTCATGCTATGACGAGCACAAACAACTCCCTACATTGGATAAGAATGCGTGTTATAATCGTCCATGGGAAATATGTATAAAACATAAAAGTTGTTAGAAGAAAAATTAATGATTTCTCGGTTGAACGTGGCAATGAGTCCAAACCGGGGGCAAACGTTGCGTAGCATGACAAGTCAATGGCTCATGTAAGCTGGCTTCGAATTAATGATTGCCCAACTTGACTACTTGAGTTAATATTAGTTAGCTGCTGACAGTGATCGATCGCTGTCTGTTAATTACTACCATGTAGCCTTCATCTAATACGCTCATTTTGCATTAGTTAACTTCTCTCCTAATCTAATTATCTAACCGCGGTCCTGGATTAACAAATAAATTAATTATAACAAGTAATTAGAGGCTGCTCATTTGGTGCAGCTAGCTCAGCTTAGCTTAGTTAATACTGACTTCTTCTCATGCAACCATAGCCTTGTACTCCTGGAGTGAGCTTGAGCTACTTGATCCATGGCTCGTGCCAAGTCCAACTGCTCAGGCCGCGGTGGCGCCAGCCTCGCGCTGCGCATCGCCACGGTGGCGCTGTCGGTGGTGTCGGCGGCGATGACGGCCACGGCCGCCGCACAGCCCGCCGGCGACTCTCCGACCGTCTCCTACAGTGACTACAGCTCGTTCAGGTACTCGCTGGCCGCCACCGTGATATGCGCCGCGCTGCAGTCGGCGGCGGTGTGGCTGGAGGCGAGCGGCAGGGCCGGGGAGGCGAAGGCGGCGGCGTCACTGGCAGAGCTCGTCGACACGGCGGCGCAGGTGCTGCTCTACTCGTCGGCGGCGCTGTCGTTCGCCGTCGACGACTTCGGCACCTGCGGCCGGAAGGTCGCCGGCGTCTGCGCGACGGCCGGGGCGTTCTGCCGGCGAATGCGTGCCTCCGGCGCCGTCTCGCTGTCGGCCGGTGTCACCTTGTCGGCGTCGCTGTATTTGAAGGACATGCCGGTCTCCGACGAACGCAAGCCAGAACCGGCGTGTGGCCATGGCTGCCATTGCCACCACTAGTTGATCTCTGAGTGAAGAACGATGAAGTTTAATTTGTACCGCAAAGAGATTAATTGTTGGGTCAATTAATCGATTTCCTTCTCAATTATCTGTGGTCTACTACTATTAGTGATATGATATCTAAATGTTTAAAATTATAAGAACATGATGGCCAAAAATATATACATCAATTGAAATATAACGATTTTGTGAACAGAGATATAAGGAGGTTGTTGGATGCAGCGGCATATGGATGAACGACAGATGAAAGATCAATTGAAAGCAGCTTTTATTTTTTAAGTAGCAGACATAAAGACTATGTAAGAGAAAAGCGATTGGATGAGGTAGAAAGGGCTTCAGTACAAACAATCTTGTCTTGATGTGAATTTTGAAGCTATTGATGATGCTGATCCTGTCGTTTTCTTTACCAAGCTGTTAAAAGTAATTTAGCTTGTGTACAAATATTCATAGGAATTAATAAATTTCCAAGTTAAAGTTGTTGACTTAAATTAATTTTCAGAAAAAGAAGGTTAGGTTAATTGCCTGGTTGTTCCTGTGCAGCCATTGACTCAAGATTCTGCATCATAAAAAAAGGGAGTAGGAAGGAGTAAAACAAAATAATAATTCATTTATTCAACCCCAGTTTGCAATTTATTTTCTGGTGAGAGTGACCACCAAGTAGCCTTCCCTCTGTACTTGACAAATCTAACTACCATACAAGAGTAACCAAGCCTCACATCCTTTTCTGTTCACACAACTTTAGATGACCTGTACTTTCTCATACAAGAAAAAATAATACCCACTTGAAGTAATCCAAGTCGTCTATGATCAAGTCATCTTCTTAGCTATATACAATTTGAGACTAAACAAAAGATAAATTATATTCCTTCACAGAACATTCAATTTCTCCATGTTCTCAACAATCATTTTATCGACAACTTGCGTACAAGACACTAAATGGCACGTTTCTAGCCGGCCCTATCCAATGGAAAATCATTGAGACTGATATATAGTTTTATTTAAAAGATAATTAAGTACTAGTATTGTTAACTTGTAAACAACAAGGGTCCCAAATCTTCTGCATATATTTTCATTAGGTATAGGAACAAACATGTACTAGGAAGAAGGATTGTATTTATTATAAACCGCCTCAACCGAAAAATCAGGTACTCCCTGCAGTTAGCAGAGGAAGTTGCTATACCACTATGTGCAAGTACATCAAAGCAACAGAAGGAAGTTGTTCTAGCCACTACGTGCAAGTGCGTCCCAACAAAGCAGAAGTTGTTCTAGATAGTAGCCAATAGCTCGCGTGTATATATATTGAAGGCAATACAATTTTAAGCTAATTTTATCATCCTTAAAAAATATCAAAAGTATCATAGAAATTTCTAGTGTAAACCTTAGTATCTTCGGATAGTAGATACCTTGATATGCTAAAATTTTTAGTGTAAAGTTTTAGTATCTCTAGGTATTTTTTTCAAGTACCGTAAAATTTTCCTTAATTTTATTACTTAACCAAAGCTTCATTATCTATGAAAAACATATGCATGGAATGTGGATTTTTATAGTAATGGCTTTAGGTTTTCTTTTTAGGAAATGAAAAAAACTTCTCGCGTTCGGGGGTCGCCTAACGATCAAGACTACAAAGCAAACAAGTCAATTGTGGGTTGCACTGGTTACAAAAAAGTACAGGACAGATCACTGCTGGGCTGGTCAGGCTTTGGGCCTAAAGGCCTTATCATACTCCTGGGCTGGGCTTAGGATTAGCCTTTTCAAGGCTGGGCTTTTCTATGCCTAACCCTATGAAAATAAAGGCTGTGAACAAGTAGCTGGATTGTTCCATGTTAATAATCTTACTTCGTTGTTTTCATAGGTACTATCTCCGTTTCATATTATAAGTTGTTTTGATATTTTTTTATCAATTTTTTTTAAGTTTAATTAAATTTATAGAAAAATATAGTAGTATTTTCAACACAAAACAAACATATTATCAAAATATATTCAATATATGATTTAATGAGACTAATTTAATATTTTAGATGTTGCTAAATTTTTCTATAAACTTAGTCAAAACTTAATAAAGTTTGACTAAGAAAAAAATTAAAACGACTTATAATATGAAAAGGAAGTAATAGTAAACTATAGTGCCTTTAAAGTAGCAATAGCGATGAACTGCTGCTAATGCCATAACATCAGTAATTTGTGATGGCCAAGGTTAAGGACAATGATTAATTACCTGAAACACTGCGTTTCACTTATTACACTAAAATACTGAATATAATTTATGAAGAACTATTCCAGTTTGAATGAATCCTCGTTTTGTAATCGATCGCCGAGTTTGACAGGAGGCAAAATAATCCTATAGGATAGCTATCTTACGTTTATGCCACATAACTATGACAAATTGGTACGGCAGTTTCAGTTACGTTTGCATGACGATGGAGACCAATATAATTAGTTGACTTCGCTGAAACTAGTTACGATCAAGTATCAGGTAATTTGTCAAGAAAAGGTGAAAAATCCTGGTTGCCTAATCATGACAAAAAATGATCTGAACTAAACTTGAATCAGTATATTTGTTCTACGGTTTGATTTTCTGCAAACGAAGTTGAGAGATATTAATTAATTGCGTCAAATCCTTGTGTAACGACTCGATTTGACAGAAAAGTTGTTTAATGTTTTTAATATATATGTACTGATTACAAATAAGTCAAAATCGATCGATCAACGTAGTTGGGCCGTTGAACCACTCTTGAAATAAACAAAAGGCTTTCTGAATTCCTGATCGACGTGTCCCAGTTTACAAGCGACCGTTGTTTCTTACAAAAGGACACGGAGAGTTTAAAGGTATTTAGGGTTATTGATGTAGATCGACGAGTATAGTAGTTAGCTGCAGTTCAGTAGTTGTGTCTATCTCGCTCACCAACTTGTAACGAACCTAGCTCATGTTCTTCTTCATCCAATGCACACGATGCAAAATATCTCTTCATGTGCTATAAAAATATAGCAAATCTAGGTGCATCTGGAGCTTAATTTTCATATGGACCTCACGTTCGGAGATCTGCCGATACTAATTTCTAACTCCAAGAGGCAATTGTTATGCATGATCGATCTTTGACGACGTGAGTTAAAGATATACGGTTGCTTGCCCACCTAGAACGCAGTTCTGAATGTCTGAATAATTAATATATACCCTCTTATATTCAGAGCGATTGGCCTGTCGCCATTATCTCTTGTGTTGGCCAAGTGATTTGCTTGTAGTTGTCTCAGTCATCTCCGGTGGCCGGCCGGCGATGGCTGAGATGATGGACGGCGTGGCGAGGGCGGTGAGCCTCTTCTTCCGCATCGCGGTGGTCGGGCTGTCGGTGGCGGCCGCCGTCGTGATGGCCACGGCGAACCAGGACTTCCCCTTCAACTACGGCGGCGCCGTCTCCTACACCAAATACCCCGCCTTCGTGTAAGCCATCAAAGTAGCTTAAACCTAGGGCTCCATTGATAACCTACCTATCTACTACGTAGAGCTTGCATGAACTTGCTTTGAGATTCGTGCAGGTACTTCGTGGTGGCGACGGTGGTGTCGGCGGTGTGCTCGGCGGCGGCGCTGTACCTGTCGGTGTTCAAGGCGACGCCGGAGTGGGCGGTGACGCTGCTGGACGTGGTGACCATGGGGCTCCTCTTCTCGGCGGCCGGCGCGGTGTACGCCGTTCGGAGGATGGCGCCGCTGTACCTGGGCGTGGCGGGGGCGGACACCGTCGCCGGCCGGTGGGTGAACGGGGAGTTCTGCCACGTCGCCGGCGCGTTCTGCTGGAGGGTGACCACGTCGGCGATCATCTGCGCCTTCGCCGCCGGCGCTGTCTCCGTCGCCGTGCTCACCAAGGGCGCGCGCCACCGAGGCAAGCACTGACGTATATGTATATAGCTCGCCGTAGGTTAATGAATTCAGGCGAATTTGAAAGGTAAAACAGAGGATTGCAGGGGGAGAAAATTGATTAACTCGGTTTGTTCTGTTGTTTTTTTGCTGAAACATTTAAATTATTCGGATTGATCTTGTCTATACATGCACATATATACATCGTATCAAGAAAAAAAGAAGGTGTCCACAATTGTTGCCACAAGAGTACTACTAGTATGTTATTTGAGACACAGAATTATTCAAGAAAGAGAGTTTAATTTCTCATCTAGCTCTTTGGCTTTGACCACGTATGGGGGTAAACCAAACCGAATTTGTTTGATCTGGACGCGACCAAAGCTAGAATGCTTGAGAATTTTAAGACCAAAATCAAACCAAAATTTTGCACATGAATCCTTGCAAAAAAGAGAATTTTGCAATGAACAAAATGCACATGTTTATAATCATAGGACGGTACGTGATGAAACATATGTTTACCACGAGACTCCCTCCTTATTTCGTTTTTGCCTTTAGTTTGTTCACCTCTCAATACCTCATAATGTGTTGTAAACAAGCTTTTTATTGGCGAAGTGAGCGTAGCTCAACTGGTTAGGTTCCACCAGCAAGTTCAAGTCCTATATTTGACATGGGTGCTCGTATTTACTGCTAATTATTATTTTAGTGATAGACTACGTACTCAGTCTTTCAAAGATGCTCCTATAGGTGTTTGTGTGCGTGCGTTGTGAACGCTTGTGTTTATTTTAGTGTTAGGCTACGTACCCAGTCTTTTATAGGTGCTCATAGGAATTTGTGTGCGCGCGTTATAAGTGCCTACATTTATGCTATGTTTCTTTAAAAAAGCAAGCTTTTTATTGTTCCTCAGACTGACACCTCCTCAGTGACAGACCCAGGTCTCGAACCACCCATGTCGTGGCCCACACTACTACAGAAAATGCTTTAGGTGCCGGTTGCCAACCTCACATGGGTGTCGGATTTGGCAATCGGCACCTAGCAGTTGGCACAGATGACTCTAGTCATCAGTATGTACGAGCTGCAAAAAAAAAGCTCGGCTCGATTCGAGCCGATGCTCCAAATCAACCAAAAACAAATCAAAAGGCAGGAGAGAGAGAGAGTAACAAGTTCATCACAGAAATCAAAGCTGATGATTGGAATTCCTCAAAACATGAATGGGACATATCGCAACCAATATTTACAAGTTCGTCACATAATGAACACATCACACAATCCATCACACACATCACAACCAATATTCACAATCACATCAAGACCACTCGCTACTGCTTTTCGGCCACCCGCTGCCCTGCAAACAATCGCTCGTGGCAAGATGAGAGGGATAGAGGATGGGAGGAGGAAGAAGACGAGGGCAGGCGAGAGGGGATACTGACCTGCCTCGGAGCCATCACCATTGAATCTGGCGTCGCCGCCGCCACGAAGTTGTTGCCACCGCAGCCATGGAGTTGTTGCTGCCGCCACGAAACCGTCGTCGTCGCGTTGCCGAAGTGCAGTAGTAGCGAAGCCATCACCGTCGAATCTAGCACCGTCGCCGCCATAGAGCTGTTACCGCCGCCACCACAGAGCCATCGCCGTTGTGATGCCAAAGAGTCAAAGCAGGGAGCCGTCGCCGCCGACGCAGATGGCACAGGCGGTGCTGACCTTGAGGCCAGGAGGGGAGGTTAGGTAGCCCTCTGCCTCTCCTCCTACCAGATCTAGCGGAGTGGAGGTCACCGCCTCCCCGTGGGGAGCCTTCCATCATTGCCGCCGCCTCCCCTGCTGCCGCCTCTCCTCCTGCTGGATCTGGCGGAGGGGAGGGCGCCGCCGCCGTCGGCGGGCCACCAGGCCGAGAGAGACCGAGAGAGAGAGAGAGAGAGGGGGAAGAGACCGAGGAGAGACCGAGTCCTCCTCCCCTTATCCGCTCGAGAGGATAAGGACCAACGGCTTGGCTCGGCTTGGTTTTTACGGGTGCCAATTTTTTAAAAAATCGGTACCTATAATATATTATAGGTGTCAGTTTTTTAATTAATTGGCATCTATGATAAATTAAAGATGTCGGTTTTTTTAAAAATGGCACCTATAATATTGATGTCTTTTTTCTATAGAGCCGGCACCTATAGTCTCTTAAAGGTGCCGGTTTTTTGTGTTTTCAACCTGCGGAGATGGAAAAAGGTTTATAGGTGTCAGTTTTAAAGGTGCCGGTTTCAACCCGTGTTTTGTGCCTTTCTGTAGTAGTATTGGGGCTTGAAAGTGAAGGTCCATGTTGAAAGATCTATGCCCTAGAGTTGCCTTGTGTGGCGAGATTGGAAGGTCTATGATTCTAAGAGTGCGGTAATTGTTTTGGTGGTTAATGACAACCATTGTTGGAACTAACTATTTCCATGAGTTGGTGAGATTAGATTGAGTTTCGACATCAAGTTAAAAGGTTGAATCTAGAAGATGGACATTATAGCTTGAAGAGGAGCAGGTGAAGACATTGACAATACGAAGTATGAAGTGGCTATCTATGGCAAGACGGTGAAGGGCAAGCATGGCTCGGCTATGATGGACCATGTGGGGATGAAGGGCAAGCAAGAGGCTTAGCGCCAATGGACCGAATTCAGTGGTGAAGGGTGAGTGAAGGCTTTGTCGTGATGGACCATATGAGGCCATTTAAAGCTATGAGTAATCGGCATCCATTATAAGAAGAGTGCAAGATGGAATGCCAAAGATCAAGAGGATGCGATTCGTTGATGAACATCAAGCCAAGAGCCAAAGTGGGCATTGATCAAGGCAAAGGTATAATTAATTTGGGACTAATGTGCTTAATGAGTTGTAGGTGAGAATAGTCCCGGTGGTGAGATGGCGTTGACGTTGGCAACCCTCAAGGTGAAGCAAGAAGATGGCAAGAAGCCCTTCTTAGTGGTATAGCTTTTCTATTTGCATTTGAGTATAGGAATATTGTACTATTAAGAGGGATGCAATGTTGATGCGTTTGTTTATGTCTTTGTGCTCAAAGTGACCTATGCAAGTGCTACCTTGAGAGAAACCAAAGCCTTAACCTAACCTATGAGTGGTTCTATTGCTTGATTCTGGTTGGGCTGGGTAGCTCTCTCAATAAGCTTTCTATAGAGCCCAAGTTTGTCGAAAACGAACTTCAAAGTATGGAGTTATGACCGTTTTTCTGGAGTGCTGTGTAACACCCCGAAAATTCGACCGACAAAAACAAAACCCTAAAACGCGTAATTTCAAAAACTTTTAAATCAAATTTGCATCATGCCAAATTTAATTGCTCTTTTATTCGGATCTTTAATTGCGGAGTTTAATTAAACATTTTATAGCGGGAATTGATTAGGTATAAACCCTAAAAAAATTGGCTAAATAAATAATTAAAATATAAATTGAAGTGAAGTTTTAAGCAAAATTGGTAGCAAATAAAATAATCTACACGAATATCATAAGCGAGTTTTCTATTTATTTTGGGTTGGGATAAATATATACCCTAAATAGGAAATTACAAATAATAGATATATATATAGATAATATATATACATAATATGGGTGATATTAATCTTGGGTGAATCTTTAATTTGGAATGACACAAATATTGAGTAAAAATCATTTGTGTGAAAATTAGAAATTTTGGGGCAAGTTTTAAATAGGAAATCAATCAAAATAGTCAAAAATAGGAAAATGCACTGTTCATTGCCCCCTAGGTGTTCGATTAGGTCCCTAGCCGTCCCGTCGCCGCCCCTCCCTCTGTCGTGCGCCACGCCTGGCAGCCTCGTGCCACGCGCGTGTCGCCGTCGCCGTCGCGTCGCTGCGCCGCCTCGAGCCCCACCCCGCGCGCGTCGCCGTCGCCATCGCCTCCCTGTGCCGCCTCGAGCCCCGTGCTGTCGCCTCTGCCGCGCCGCGCCGTCCCATCGCGGCCCGTCGCCATCGCTGCTGCCGCCTGGCCGCCTCGCGCCCCACGCCGCTGCCGCCGCTCACTGTCCCGTCGCCATCGCCGCCCACGCCGCGCAACGTCGCGTCGCCGCGCACCATCCCCTCTGTCTCGGCGCCGGCCACCGGCCACCCTCCCCTGCCCCTATAAACCCCCTCCTCCCTGGCCTCCCATTCCTCCCCGCACCACCTCACTCCCTCTTTCCCTTTTTCCCCACCTAAGCCGTCGCCGGTCGCCGCTCCGGGCCGCCGCCTTGCGCCGCCTCCGCCGTGTTGCGTCGCCGTCACCGCCTCACCGCTGCCGGTAAGCCCCCCCTCCTCTCCTCCTCCATTCCGCCGTGCCGCCGCCGCCTGCGCAGAGAAGGGCAGAGAGAAAGAGAGAGGCCGAGAGAGAGGCCGAGAAAAAGAAAAGAGAAGAAAAGAAAAAGGAAAGAAAAGAAAAGGAAAAGAAAAAGGGAAAGGAGAAAAGAAAATGAAATAAAAGAGAAAATTTAGGAAAATCGGGGGAAAAGTTAATTTAAATATATATATATATATATGTATATAATAGTCAGAGAATTAATCGTAGATTATTTTTGGAAATTCCTAGAAAATAAATTGAGATTATTTATTTAATTGGTTATTTATTTATTTATTTATTTACTTTGTGAATGATAAAAGTATGGTAGAAATTGCGGGTTAATTATTATAGGAACCTAATTATTGGGTGGATTTATTCGAAATTGCGTAAATTAAAATGAGTTAATACTTTGATTGACTAACGCTAATATTTTAGGACAAAATAGATTAAAATCGGAATAGTACTACTTCGCAAATATTGGAATCGATAACGAAATTCGACGCTCGCGCTCGATCTTTTTTTTTGATTGGATTTTATTGGATTTTATTTGAATTCTAATTGAATTCAAATTAATTTCTTTCGCACGTAATTCTAGACCCCGAGAGAGTTGCAATTCCGAACGAGGATCATGACCCGCAGGACTTCGAGCAAGGCAAGTCATCACTAAACCTTGACCATGTTGAACCAATTACAAACTTATTTTGGATTTAAAATAAAGTTTGCATGCTATATGAATATATGTGAATGCCCTACCTTGATATATGCCATGCCTTTGATATTGATTATCTATGCAAATCTTTGTCATCCATAATATCGTGTATTTTTAGTTGATACTTGTTAATGCTTAGCCATGCTACTTTATAATCATGCATATTCATATTTATCAAAACGCTTTATGCATGGGCAGCTACCTTTGGGAAGGTGGTTGAGATACGGCATGTGGAGACATGAGTGCCACATTTCCATGACATTGATGACATGGTTTGCGAAAGGAAAAAAAATAAAACTAAACAACTGTGTTCGACCGGGGCGGCTGGAGGACTTGGGTGGTGTCCGGTAAAGGCAAGCGTTGTCCCTGGTCAGTTAAGGACCTAGCCATGAAGCTAAGCATGAAACGATCCTCGTACAACCGTACTTCTCGAATGGGTATAGACCTAGCGGAGTAAATAGCCGAGCGGAGGCAGTATCCATGCATAGTGGTTTTCTCGATGTGTATTAGAGACGGGGGCCTATGGTGGGTTCGCCACCGGTAGGACCGCCATGTGTAAACCTAAACATAATTATAACTTAATGCATGCGTAAGTCTTCCCTCCTGGGAGCGCCAGAATTCCTCTCACTGCTAGAAACTTATGACGTCTAGAGTGCATGATGATGCAAGTTCATGGAACGGGTACTGCCAACGTGAGGTTTTTGAAATGATTTGCCGTGACGCGTCTCATGTGTTGGGACGAGGCTCATGCGTTGGGCAGTCGTGGAGTACGGGTAAAGTGTACATCCACTGCAGTGTGAGTAAATCAAATCTATTCGAATAGTCGTGCTCGCGGTTATTGAGCACCGAGACATGTGTTATACTTGGCTAGACTCTAAATTTTTAAACTGATTGGGATGGGATATTGCATGATGATTTTATGTTGGTGGATCCACTTCTCGGGAGGCGAGAAGGGGTAGACCCCAGAAAACCATGACGACCCAATGGCGGGAAGCCATCCTTGGGATCACAATGGATGGTGGACAGAACCGTCATTGATTAATGAACTTTGGTATTAAAATTTGATCAGTCTATGCTAGGTCTTAGGCTTGTGAAAAGATTTACAAACCTTGCTTTACGCAAAAGAACCGGAAGCCATTCCTTGAAATACCCTCTATCATATGAATTATTGTTGTGGTGGCTTGTTGAGTACGGTTGGTACTCACCCTTGCAATTTACAACTCAACCAGACTTCGGAGATGACGCTTCGAAGGATCCATACGCCTACTACCAGGAGGTTGCTGATGACGATGGCACTCAGTAGGTCTTAGTTACAGTCGTTGTATGTGGCAATGGCGTTGCCGCCGCCTCTAATCCGCCGCCTTATCTATTTCTGCTTTTGGATGTATTCCGGACCGTTTGTTCCATTGTTCTAAGACTATGCCTTCGAGCCTATTGTTGTAATAATTCGCACTCGACGCTTGTGTATGCGCACTTGGTATTTCAACTATGAGTTCGTGTGTACCAGACTACTTGATCCAGGAAAATGGTACAGTGTACACGAAGGATTCCTGTTTCAAAAATAGGGGTCCACAGCTGTCAGGGAAGGTCAGAAGTTCTGGGCCTTGGACCGGAAAGTTCCGACCCAAATTTTCTTTTTAGCCGAGGAAGCTGCCAGGAAGTTCCGGGGCCTATTCTGTGAGTAACAGCTAGTTTTCTGAGTAACGACTAGTTTTGGGGGGCTTGGGTTTTTAAGCCCTTCCACCCCCTCATTTGTTGGCTGCTGAGTTTGGGCGAGAATAGACCTATCAAAGCCAAATAACCCCTCCCAAACCTCCTACCTTAGTGGTAGATCTTTGTGAGTGAGATTTGGGAAGAGATTTGAGAGATTGAGAGGTTGTAAGGTTGATAGCTTGAGAGATCCACTCCATCCTTTGAGCACTTAAGTTCATAGCAAACAAATCATCGTTTGTGTTTATTACACTTAGAGGTTAAGCCTCCTAGATGGCTAGGCGTTGCCCGGTGAGCTCCCAAGCTTGTGGTGAGTCACGGGAAGTTTGTGAGGGCGTTATTCCACCTCTGAAAGAAAACGAAATACCTGGTGAGTGGATTTCGAGCTGAGGTTTAAGAGGTCATCTTGGTAGAGCAAGCCTCACCTGTGGTGTTCTCTTAGTGTTCAAATTGTGGATCTTAGTGATCACTTGAAACCAAAGAGAAGTACCTAAGGGTGTTAGCTTGAAGACCGGAGACCTCTTCCTAGGCCTTTGTTTGATGAGGCAAGGGGTTAATCGAGACCCGGCTCTTTGGAGCATCTCAACGGAGACATAGGATTCTTGGTGAAGAATCTGAACTTCAGGAAACAAATCGTTTGTCTCCTCTCTATCTCTTTATCTTTGTGATTGTGATGTTTATCCCCTTATTTGCCTAGTTGTGCTATCTCATTTTTCCTTGTATGATCACTTGTGCTATCTTGTGTATTTTTTTTGTGTATTGCTCTTGTTTGATACATTTTGTATCTCTCTGTGGTTTAGGCTTCCTTGTGAATCAATTTACTTATTGTGAGGTGCTTGAAAGAGCAACTCACAACTGCCCGAAAGTTCATAGGAAAAACCTTGGAAGTTCCGGGCAGCTTTCTCTGCTCGGTAGGAAAAGCTGCCAGGAAGTTTCGGGCCCTGATTTTAACCGCTATGATTTGAAGTAAATTTCAAGAACGCCTATTCACACCTTCTCTAGACGACATCAAGTTCCTTTCACATGTAAGCTCATCCGATTTCACCATGTAAAAGATATCTGGGCCAAATTTACTATGGGCCGGTCCGGGGCTTGCCTCAAATCTGGGTATCTTTTACATGGTGCCCGAGACGTGCACCTCCTTATGAAAGGAATGGATAAATAACTATGTATCTTGTTAGGAGAATATATATATATACGGAGTAGAACAAAATATTTCTATGGTTGTTGGTAAAGCCAAACCAAACCAAATATGTTTCAGCTTTACAATCAAATCGATTTTTCTTTCAGACGAATCCTCGCCAAAAGAAAATATATTGGATGTGATGTAGACGTGAAGCTGTACTCTCTACTCTCTCCGTTTCGGACTGAATCATCACAAGTCTGTCTGACTCGTATACGGGTATATATATATGCTCCTTGGTATATATGACCAGAGTCTGTCTGGGAAGAGATAAAAGTAGGGCAAATTAAATTAAAATCGCCGTAAATCTAGCTAGGGTAGGCGACAGATAGCACTTGGCTCTACACAGTCGTCGATGAGGTCGTCGGAGCGGCCAACCGCCGGAGGAATACCAGAGGAGTCGCCGCCGCTTGATGAGTCAGCATATCACCGGTACGCACGCAGCAAATACATATGCGATCGATGATGCATGATGGATGATTCGATTCCTAGTCTTTCTCAATTCGTAGGGACTAGAAGTATATATACTACATGTCCATTGCACTTGTCCCCTCTAAATTTCGTTCAATTTCAATAGCTAAATTTGTAAAATTAGATGTTTTTTATGTCTAACCTTAGCGTAACTTGGGGAAAATTAATAGAAACTGCACATATCGATGACCTGAGTTATTCATCAAATTAAATTGCTAGGGTATGTTGGGTATTATAGAATGGTTTGAACTCTTTTTCAAGTCAAACTATATTAAATTTGATCATGTTTATAACAAAAAAGTAGCAATAAATATAGCATCAAATTAGTTTTATTAAATCTAACATTGAATATGTTTTGATACTTTTAAGTTGAAAATGCTACTATATTTTTTTATAAACTTAACCAAAGTTAAAAAATAAAAAATATCAAAACGCCTTTCAATATGAAATGGAGGGAGTAGTGCAAAGCTGTATAACTTATAAAAACATCCCTAGCTAGCTGGCTGCAAAGAAACAAAAAGTTTTTTCAGATGAGAAAAAAAACAAAGGTTTTACACAATAGATGGGGGATACTTTGATCTTACTTCCTCACTATTAAAACTCTCAGAATACAAATAATTGGTTTAATCTGAGGCAAAAGTAGTAGGTTTTTACCATCCTAACTTGCCTACAAGGTCTTTGAAATAGAACTTTGTTGAAAGAGAGTATCTGATCATCTATAAGTGGTTCTTAACTTTCGACAACGTACTGGACAACTCGAACCAAATCAAATTGTCCGAACTTGTACCGGGCTACGAGACATTCAAATTTTAATAAAAACCAAATCAAAATTTTTCTGATGAATTTTTGCCAAAAGAAAAAGAAATCCAAAATCCTCTCAAAAAGAAGGAATTTTGACAAGGTAACTTAAGTTAGCCGTACGTAATGTACACGGAAGATGGCTCTAGTTTCTGTGATCGGTCAGAATTGGATGCGATGCGATGCGACCGAACCCAAACCGAAACCCTAAAACCAAAATTCCCCAACTCTCGTTCATCCAGGTTCAGCGGCATTGCCTTCTACCTAATGATGTGGTGAGCTAGCTCATCCCTCCCTCCATCTCTCCTTCCCTTCTCCATTGCAGTGGGGCAGAGGAGGAGAACCATTACCACTCTACGCTCACAAAAGACCTAATTTTGAGTAGAATGTTGGAGCAATTGTGCCCTACAATGTCGATTGACAGTTTATTTCTGTCAAAGAACAATTTTTGGGCTCTTGATCGAGCAGGGTATTTCTGCTATTCCATGCCAGCAGCAGCCGTCTTGTTTGATTTTCAACCTAATTGACCCTGCAACAACATAATTAATATGCTGGGCATTACTTGGTGCATTGCAATCTATAAACCACATTTTATAGCCAGATAAGTAGCAGCCACCAGAGCGGGAAAAAGAAATAGTTTTGAAGGGAAATTTTCATTCTTCACTAATATTTCTGAGTTAAACAAATCTTCCATGTTGTGCTCCTGCCGAGTGGTGATTTCTGGGCGCTGAGATATTTTGATTGGCCAATGGGATTATAAGCGTTGAGAGAGTTAGAGGTGTTCTGCAGTGAATGCTTTTTCAACCTGGCTAGGAAGTAGTGTTGTGATATTAGGCCATAAGGTGTCTCTTTGCCTTTGCTTCACCTCATTATGTGTTGTCAACATGCTTTTTATTGGTCCTCTAAACTGACACCTCCTTATGAAAGGAATGAACAAATAGCACCATCTATCACCTCGGTAGTATTTGGCTGTGTATATCCTCTCATGTATGTAGAGGCCGGGTTTTTTAATCCATTATCTAAAAAAAATCACCTCGGTAGTATATAAAACAAGATATACGTATGGCTGTTGGTACAACTTGTCTAAAATTTACAACTTTAGCAGGAGACCTGGACGTGCAGAATTTGCCAGGAGACATGGACATATAGAAGCTGGAGCTAGAACTCGTGTTCGGCAAAGCGTTCTTTATTCAGACCGCCCCAAGCGATCCCGAGGCAGACGAGTACAAGTAGAACCACAAACTGCATCGCTGTATGTATGCCTCTTTTAATTAAAAAAAACCCTAATATTTTGCCCGTTGAGCAATACCTTCACAATATCTGAACAATATTGTCTGATCAGGGCTGAGAAGGATGCAAGTGAGGCAAGCAGTAGTGAGCTTGGTGCTACTACTACGGACATGCCAAAATTCAAGACACTGTCGCTGAATGATTCATCCTCTGCATTTGATTCAACTGATAGGTATGTCCTCGATTCATTTCAAACAATGGGGTGGTTATTATCCCACCAAATCTGATATGTTTTGCACAACTCCCAATCCACATCCAAGGGTTATAAATCTAATTAAGTTATGTTAGGGGAAAATCATATGATAATTACAGATTTTTTTTTACTTCATCCCCTAGCATGGCCATATCTTATCCTATCCCAAGGTATCCCTCTGATCACTCTGACTTGGAGCCATCTATAGGTCGGTCCTATTCGATACAATGCAAGGAAAACGTGTGCACAGTTCTACAACCAAACCCAGACCAACCAAGCCATAGTATGAGCAATCAAACAAGAGAGGGATAGTGAAATCTCTAAGGGTGTGTTCGGTTGTGATGGCTGGGAAAATATTCCCTCCGCACAAAAAAACGGAGCGATTCATTAGCACATAATTAATTAAGTATTTACTAATTGTTTTTTGAAAAATGAATTAATATGATTTTTTAAAGCAACTTTCATATAGAAACTTTTTAAAAAAAAACATACCGTTTAGCAGCTTGAAAAACGTGCGCGCGAAAAACGAGTGGTGTGAGTTGGGAACTCACACCACCGAACTCAGCCTAATAATTTCCCCCAAACCCTCTTAGAGAATCATCAAATTGATATTTAGATCATTTTACCTATTTCCAAAAGCCCCTGATGGGATTCAGATGGCAGCCCATGCGGGCCAACCACCTCTGGGCTTATTGGTTCATAAAAGACTCCTGTTTTATATCCTCCATCATGAATCCGGGTGTTAACGCCATGCTCTTAGATCTGGAAAGTTTGTGGACATCACCATATTGACAGCCCACCATAATTCTTTGTTCACCACCGGTGGTGAAATGATGAATAGAAGTAAAGAGCACATGGTTGATAGAAGTACAACATGATTACAGTTTAACAGTGACTTCTGTTGGAAGAACCATTTCAAGTTCTTAAAAAGAGCTAGCTAACTAGGTGTTATGCACACTAGCAACAGCTGCCTCATTTTCACCTGCAGGGTTGGTGCTTGCTGTATGAAATTATTTTTTTGGAATAAAAATCACGTTATGTGTTTCTTCATTCAGTTTAAAAGTGACTTCTGATGAAAGAACCATTTCAAGCTCTTAAAAAAGCCAGATCACTAGGTGCTATGCACACTAGCAGCAGCTGCCTTATTTTCACTTGCAGGGTTGCTGCTTGCTGCATGAAATTATTTTTTCAGGATATTTAAGTCTCGTTGTGCATAATTCGTCATTCAGTTCAGATTGGTCTACCAGTCTACCTGACTTTTAGGCTTTTAGCGTCCCTCCTGTTGCAGAATCACTACCATAAATCTCACAAAATATTTCATAATTCCTGAATCAGGATAAGACAAGTATACTTTCAAGTGTTTTCTGATAAAACAACTTTTAGGATACCTTTTTATGCTCCTTGTATAAATTGGGATAGATGTTGACGGACTTTCGATTTAAATTATTCTGATCTAGGGCCACGGTGAGTACTGGCAGCATGGACAGTGATTTACCTGATTCTGCAACTGCCGAACTCCCAGTTGTGGAGGAAGCTTTGTCGCCAAGGTAAGAACTTCCCAAGTCCCATGTCCCAAGTCCCAACCATGATTGATATGCTCTGCATGATCATCCATTGCTGGTTGCTCTGCAATTACATTACTCTTTTGCATAAAATTCATATTTATAATCTCTTGGGTGTGGTCTGATTCAGGTCCGAGAGGATACGGAAAATAAATTTGTACCTGGCTGAACACACGTTTGATGACCTCAGGGAGGGATTCGCAGCTATGATAAATGGCTTCCGCGACCCACCCAAAGATGCTGCTCAGCCCAATGCAGAGTTACCAGAGTCATCTAAGCTTTATCCACGTGAGTTCGATGCCGAATCATCTCAGGATTCAGAGTCTCTTTCCCCTTCAGCTGAAGATGTAGCACGGTAATGTTTCAAATCAGAATTTATCCCTTCCCTCTCAAGATTAATTAGTTGTAGGAGTGCATCAATCATAATTGATCCATTGGTGTTCTCACTTGTTAGTTGTCACCATGTAAAACATGTTTCATTATACCTAAGTTAATATTTCTATAATTATTTAGGCCCTTTAGCTCTCTGGACAATTTGGTATTGAAGCATGCAATGGTTTATATTGCTGCAACATAGTAAAACTTTAGTTACATATGGATTAAGTGGCATCATACATCCCTAAAGTTGCATGGATCTGTCATTCGAGTCTCTAAGCTTGTAAACTTCACATTTAGATCTCCAGAACTGTACGAGTAAATCAAGGTAAGTCCCAAGCTAACCCCGTTTGAAATAAGTGATATGGTACAAACTTTAGGTGTATGCATGCTAGAGCTAGACGGTGCCACGGCTTATTAATGGCCAACCAAAATGAGGCTATAGACTTCTAGACATCTAGACAGTGCAGTTATCTTGTTGAAGTTGCTAAGTGCCGAAAAGTATATGCTTGTGAAAATTCTTATGGAACACTTCACTGTAAAAGATGGTATTCAGTTAGTCTATTTGTGTATAATTTGGAACAGGCATAATGTTTCTACAGAAGAAATCGTTCAGAACGGAAAACGATGGATGAGCGAGGAAGTCATGTTGGCTTTTGAGAAATATATTGAAGGAAGAAATGAATTCAGAGTATGTGTGGTTCCTTCTGGTCTATTTTTCTTGTTATAAACCTGAAAAAGTTTACTTATGAGGTATTGTTTCGTCAGGATGTGGTATACCGTCTAGATGAGCTTCAGCATCAATGTTTTAGTGTGGATGCATATCAGAAAATTTTTCACCATTATAACTTCACAGTGAAGATGAAGAAACCCACCTCAGAAGACTGGTCATTGACATGTTATTTTGCTGAAGTGAAGCAAGTATATGGGAAGAAATCTTATTTATGCTGTCCAGTGAAGCCGCATGACAATGGTATGTCTTTCTTCTCATTTGTTTCGTTTCAAGATGAACAGCTGTATATCTTTAAATTTGTTGCGATACTATTGTTCTATGAATTTATGTGTATGTTTTTAAAATTAGGCTATTGTCATGGTTGCGTGAATCAAGGGATGGTTGCTCTGAAGCACCCTGCTAATGATGAAGTTGAATATGAGATTGGCTACTTTGACACCGGCTGCCCGTTCATGTACTTGAGTGATGATGGCGATGATGACTCTGATGACGATGAATGTGTTTCTTTCGGGGAGTCTATAGAGGAAATATTTAATAGTGTATTTGGTTAAACATGTCAAATCTTTCGTGCTTTAGGTCATGATTTTGCTTAGCTAGATATTTATATGTAAACTATATATACCGGGCCTGTAAGACTGCAACAATGAGTTTTGTTGATTTTGGTATTATGTTGTTAAGATGTTGGCACATTGTATTGAAGTAGTCATGGCAACAATGTAGCTCATCCCAATTATGCTATATAAATTATCACGAAAGTTTATGCAAATCTGTATGATCCATGTGCTTGAAAAGCACACATGTCGCCGATGAACTGGTATAATTATGCCTATCTGGCATGCATTCGGTGGCAGAAAATTGCACCTATGAAAATAGCATGAAAAGTTACTTTGGCAAGGAAATTAATTTGTGTTCATGATTACTGCAGTAGCTTCATTGACAAGGTAACTGTTTCTTTAAAAAATTTAGTACTACAAAAAATCATTCTTTTAGGCGCTAGGCTTTTGTTTTTATAGATGGCTCAAAAGAAAATGCGCTTGTGAAGAAAATGGAGGCTGCCTCGGAATCATATGACACCTATGAAAACCTATTTTTACAGGCAGTTCTTCAAGAAATCTTCACAAATGAAAATAGTATGAAAAGTTACTTTCGCAAGGAAATTTATTCGTACGTGCTGATTGTTACTGCAGCTTCATTGACAGGCTGATAGTTTCTTAAAAAAATTCAGTAGTAAAAAAAATATTTTCCTGGACGCTAGGCTGTTTCTTTTTACAGGTGGCCCAAAAGAAAAATACACGTGAGACCGTCTCATGGTCATAGGCCTATAAAAACCTATTTTACTGGTCGGTCTTTAAGAAATCCATATCTAAAAACCAATTTTTTGTGGATAGTTTTATGTAAGAAAACCGCCCATAAAAATGAGAGCTTCACTCAAATGAAAATAAAATTATAGTTCTTTCATATGAAGTCGGATGATGAAAAATTTTAAGTGAAAATTTTGTCTACCGACGAAATCTACAAACTTTGTTGTTGAAAGTTTTTCATTTAAAATCATTTAGAGGTTCAGATATTCGATATTCATGGATGGTTCTATATAAGAAAACCTCCCTTAAAAGTGGGAGCAACTACTAAAATGCGAAAAAAAAACTGTAGTTGACAAATATAGAACCATCATATAATACATGAAAATTGTAGCACTCCATGAGATCTAAAACCTTGTAGTTGAAAGTTGTTTCATTTGAGATTGTTTAGCGGATTCAAATATTTGTTTTTTGCTCTCTGAACTATTTTTGAAATATATTTTTTTAGTTCTCTAAACTACCTCGTATGGAGCCACGTTTTATATTAAAACTGTATAGCTCGACCAGATCTAGATCTACAACTCCGTAGTTGAATGATTTTATATATGAAATCATTTTTTTGTTACAAGCTCTGGTATCTATTTTTACAAGGGCTCTTAAAAAGTCCAAACTTTAAACAATTCTATAAAATGTATATTAAGCTAATCAGGTAAGTCAAAGTTCTATGAGGTTCTTTTCAGCATGTTGGGAACTCACTCTCTCAGCACGCAAAACGGAACGACTCATTAGCGTATAATTAATTAAGTATTTACTAATTTTTTTAAAAAAATGGATTAATATGATTTTTTAAAGCAACTTTCGTATAGAAATTTTTTTGCAAAAAACACACCGTTTAGTAGTTTGAAAAGCGTGCACGCGAAAAAAAAAGTTGTGTTGGGAAAACAGGGGGGAGAACACAGCTTATAGTATTTCCTAATTAATACTTTCATGGAATATTTTATTTGGACTACATGACAAACAAACATATTATTAAGCAAATATGAACCAAACCATACTCAGTCATATTGAGTTTTGGAGACATGTTTTATATTAAAATTATAGAGCCCGACGAGATTTATAACTTTATAGTTGAAATTTTTTATATATGACATGATAGATAGCTAAATATTCGTTACAAGCTCTAGTATCTATTTTTTTACCAGTTATTAGTCATAACGGAAAAAAATTGCAGGTGGATTTTTTAAGGAATAACCCTCAAAATAATTTTACAACCGGTCTTCTTTAAGAACCACGCTAAAAGATAGGAGCACCACAAAAATTAAAAAAAAATTCATAACTCTTTCATATAAAGTTAGATGATGAAAAACTTTATATGAAAATTGTAGCACTCGATGAGATTGAATGTATTTTCATTTGAAGCCAAATATTCGTTACAAACTCTCAGATATATTTTGAAAAGACAAATTTTTGAGTTTTTCAAATGAGCTATGATGGAGATATGCTCTGTATCGAAGTTCTATGGCTCGACACGATCTATTTGTAGTTGATGATTTTTTTTCATTCCATGTCATTTAGATTCCATGTCATTTAGAGTGCAAAATATGTGTTACATGTTTTAAGAGAGGTGAAGTCAAAAGAATATCATCCACCTTACGGTCACAAATTGCTTCATAGCTGAGATAGTGAGGAGGCTACGCGATGAGTGAGATTTCCTGGGTTCGAATCATATATTCTGCTTTCCGCACACGCGCATATTTTGCATGTAAAATCGTGCAACCTTTTATAGATGCCCACTAAAATACGGAATATTTTTTGTGGCTATAAAAATCAAAGATTGGAAATTCATTTTCACGGGCAGTTTGGAATTTTGCCCACGCAAATCCTTAATTTCTAGGGCCTTTGTTGCAAGCGGTTTGAAAAAAGGCCTATATAAATAGGTTAAAAGTTCACTTCCCTGGGCTACTCTTAAGGTACTGCCCGTGAAAATTGACTTCCATCTCCTTTGGTACTGAAACTGAGCATGCCATCATGGAAAATAAGCCAGAACGATTAGTGCACCCATTAGCTCCACAAATGACCAAATAAACATGGAGATGAGAATCATTGTGGATGGAAGAGGTCAGGCAGAGATATTAATAGGAAAGTGAATGGGCGAATTAAAATTTCCGGCTGATCACCTTCAAATTAGTTAAAATGGTCAGATACGGTATTGTTATTTTATTTTTACGAAAACTGCTGGGAAATTTTCATATTTATGAATTTAACTATTTAGTGTCAACTTCAATGCAATGTTGACAAAATTGAGAAAAAACTAAACTTTAGAAACAGTCACAGTCGATAAAAATATTATTATTATATTAATTTGCGAACACGGTATTGGTACGGTCGGGAAATTTTCATACCGTTTCACCCCTAAGTTACTCGCATGAAGGGTTAAAGAACAATAAAGTGATTGTGCTGTAGTTTAACTACCGAAGCTAAAGGGATGACAATGTGGTCTGAACTCTTTGGATTGCTGCTCTTTAATTTCTCTACTCGCATTCAGGGGTTGGAAACAAAATCTAGATGACCAATGTTGATCGAATGGCCAAAATTAATTCTGATGATGTTGTTGTACCAGGGTTGAGAGAATTGCTGTTAGTGGGGATCAATTATACATGTATATAGGATATGCCTTAAAAATAGGTTGAGGCCATCTCAGGGTTCTTAGGCCTATCAAAACCTATTTTTACGGGTCGGTCTTTAAGAAATCCACGTGTAAAAATTGATTTTTGCGAATGATTCTATATAAGAAAACTGCCCATAAAAATGGAAGCACCACTAATATAAAAATAAAATTTAGTTCTTTCATATGAAGTCGGATGATGATAAATTTTAAGTTAAAATTGTCTCGACGAAATCTACAACTTTGTTGTTGAAAGTTTTTTATTTAAGATCATTTAGAGGTTCAAATATTTAATATTCACGTATGGTTCTATATAAGAAAATATTTGGGGGGGTGTTCAAATATTCGTTTTTCGTTCTCAAATCTATTTTTGAAAAAACAAAGAGTTCTATAAACGACCTCGGATGTAGACACATCCTATATTAAATTGTACAAGTCGACCAGGAATTGTAATTGAAAGTTTTTATATTCATTACAAACTCTGGTATCTATTTTTACAAGGGCCACTTAAAAAGTCCAAACTTTAAAAAATTCTAGAAAATATATATTAAGCTAGTTAGGTAAGCCAAAGTTCTACGAGGTTCTTATAGTATTTCCTAATTAATACTTTCATGGAATATTTTATTGGGACTACAAGACATAAGTAAACAAACATATTCATATATGTAATTTATGTTAATATGAACTGAACCATACCCAATCATATTGAGTTTTGCAAACGACCTCGGATTGAGACATATTCTATATCAAAATTGTACAGCCCGACGAGATTTATAACTTTATAGTTGAAAGCTTTTATATTTGAAAGTTTTTATATATGTGATCATTTAGTCAACTAAATATTCGCCATAAGCTCTAGTATCTATTTTTTTACAAGGTATTCATTGTAACGAAAAAAAAGTTTTTGCAAGTGGATTTCTTAACAAACCACCCTTAAAATAATTTTACAGCCAGTCTTCTTTAAGAACCATGCTAAAAAATGTGAGCACCACTAGAATAAAAAAAAGAGAAAAAAGTCGTAACTCTTTCATACAAGAGTTAGATGATGACATGTTTTATATGAAAATTGTAGCTATCGATGAGATCTACACTTTGTTAGTTGAATGTATTTTCATTTGAGCTAAATATTTGTTACAAACTCTCAGATATATTTTGGAAAGATGAATTTTTGAGTTTTTCAAATGAGCTATGATGGAGATATGCTTTGTATCAAAGTTATATGGCTCGACACGATCTATTTGTAGTTGATGTTTTTTTTTCATTCCATGTCATTTAGAGTGCAAAAATGTATGTAACAAGTTTTAAGAGATGTGAAGTCAAAACAATACCATCCGACTTATGATCACAAATTGCTTTATAGCTGAGATGGTAAGAAGGCTATGCGCTGAGCGAGAGTTCATGGGTTTTAATCATAGATACTGCAAGCGTGCATATTTTCCACGTAAAATCATGCGACCTTGTAGAGATGCCTACTACAATACGAAATACTTTTTTCAGCTATAAAAATAAAAGAATGGAAACTTATTTTCACGGGCGGTTTGAAATTCTGCCCACGTAAATCTTCTATTTCTACGGGCCTTTGGTTGCAGGCAGTTCGAAAAACGGTCGTGTAAATGGGTTACCAACTGGAAATTTATTTTCACGGGCTACTCTTAAGGAACCGTCCGTCAAAATTAATTTCCACGGGCGGTCTGGAACTCCGCAACACAAATCCTCCATTTCTATGGGCACTTGGTTTCAAGCGGTTCATAAAACGTACGTGTAAATAGGTTACCAACTGTCTACAAAAATGTTTTATGTATAAGTGATTAGTACACATTTAAGAATCCAGATCAACTTGCTTTTTTGGTACAATATGATTTGTTCTACTATGAAGACAGTCCAACATTGTCGATCACAACAGAGATGAACTGAAATATGCCACAATAAAAGCAAATCCCCGACTTCATAGTCTGATCATATGCCATTCCCAAAAAGGAATAAAAATTACAACAATAACCATATAGAGGAACGTTCCAGGAGTAAAGCATGGTAAAAGGCAAAAGAAACGTGTACTGGTGCATTGGTGCAATGAAATAGGCACCTACAGAAACACAGCAGCTTGACCCAGGAACAATGCAAGTTCCCTGCTAATGTGATACATACGAAAAATTAACCTAAGGAGAGAACAAGCTCTGGCCACAAAAAGATGCATGAATCGGGGAGTGGATTTTGATCCCTCGAGGTGTAACGCCCGTTTTGTCGCGGCGTTAGCGGGAAAACTAATCTGCTAAAAACCCTATTTGCGAAAGTTTGCTCTTCAGTCGAGTCTTGTTGTGTGCCAAGGTCTCGTGCCTCCCCTCTCAGTTCAATCCCGGAGAAAACCGCGAAATCGGATTTCGAATCCGAGCCCTCAAACTCCTCCTTTCAATCTCTCAGGAAAAGTCTGGTTTACCTCCCTTGACCTGGGCCGAATTTCCCCTTCGGCTTTCTGCCCCTCTCTTTCCCCCTCGGGCCGCCGCCGGCCCAGCCCCTCTCGGCCTGTTTCCCCCCCCCTCTCTCCTCTTCCTTCCCTGGGCCGCCTCCCGGCCCAGCTCTCTCCCGCGTGCCGCCTCGGCCCAGCCGCATGCCCGGCCGCCTTTTTTTCCCGCTGGGCCGCGCCAGGCCGCTCGGCCCGCGCGTGCCCGAGCCGGGTCCGCCAGCTCTCTCTCTCTCCCGTCCCCCGTTTCCTCTCTCTCCCGTCCTCTTTTTCTCTCTCTCTCTCCCGGAGCTCTCTCCCGCCGGCACCCCTCCGTTCCCGTTCCCGCCACGACCGCCACCGTCGTCAGCCGGGCCCCTGCGCCGCTGCCCGAGCGCGCGCGCGTCCCCTCCCTCTCCGCTTTTTCCCCTTCCCGTTTTGGCAAGGGGGCAAGGCCCCTTTTTCCCCCTTTCTCTTCCTCTTTTCCCGACCGGCCGGCGTCACCGCTGCCGCGCTTGGCCGCTAGCGCGGGGAGCGCCAGCGCGGTCCCCTCACCGCGCTCCACCGCCTCTCGGCCGCACCGCCTTTCTCCCCCCGGCCGAACCGACCTAGCGCCCTACAAAACCCCCCTCGCTCGGCCGCATTTTCTTTCCCCTCCGTCCGGCCGCCATTGCCGCCTCCCCGAGCTCGCCCCTTCCCGCCGTCGCGCCACCGCCCTCTTGCTGCCGTCGCCGCAAGAAGAGGAGCCCGGCGCCCTCTTCTTCCCCGGCTCGGGACCGCGTCTCACCGCCGCCCCGCGTCGTCGCCCCCGACCCCGGCGAAACCCTCTCGCGGTAACTCCCGTTCCGCCGTCTCCCTTTTTTTTTCTCTCCCCTTCTTTAGGCGCTAGATAGCACCACCGCTGTGCGTTCGAACCCTAGGCGCCGCCGCCGCCGCTCGGGCCGAGTCCCGCGTCGTCGGCCGCCGCCGCCCCCCCTCTCTTCAATCCGCGCCGGCGAACCAACTCCGCCGCATCTCCTCCCGCCGCCGGTGCCCGCCGCCGCCCGCTCCGGCTCGTCGCCCCGCCGGAGCCCGCACCCGTCGCCGGCTGGCCGATGCGGTTCCCCGCCTCTCCCGCCTCTCGGTTCGACGTGGTGTCCACGTGGACGCCACGTCCGCCTGCCCCGGCCCCACGGGAGACCGGTCAACGGTCCCGCACCGGCCTCCCTTCCCGATCGGCCTCAGGCCGTCGGCCTTTGGACCTCCTCGGCCTCGCTCCCCCTTGGCCCAACGGCCTCTCCTTCGCGTATCGGCCGGGCCGCGTCTCCAGGCCGGCCATCTGGGCCTCCTTGGCCGACCGGCCCAGTCGGCCCCTCGGCCACTCGGCCTTTTCGCTCATGGGCCGCGCCCTCAAGCGTCGGCCCGCTCGGCCTCCAAGCGCCATCGGCCTCCGGCCCATCGGCCGCTAGGCCCATCGGCCTATCCCCCTCTCGCGCGCCGATCGGCCATGAGCCAAATCCCTTCGGGCCATTGGCCCATTAATTAGGCCGCGCCCATTCAAATCCTTTGGCCTGCCCTTAGCCGCCCAAAATAAAGTCCAGTTTCGGTCCCTCCTTCTTTTCTTTTTCCAGGGAATTAATAATTCCTTTTCTTTATTCCAGAAAATCCTTTAATCTTCGGAAATTCATATCTTTTCAACCGCTCGTCCGATTAACTCCGTTCCACTTCCAAAATTTCTCAAAAATCGAGATCTATCCAATGGCACGCTTAGCGGTCATTAATAGGGCTTCTTTTATTGCTTTGTTGAGTCGTCTCGTTTCACGTGTAGTCTCGGAGCCCGAAGACCCGCAGTGCGCGGATTTCGAGGAAGAAGCTCAAGATCTCGAGCAAGGCAAGTCACCTTTGATCAATTGAACCCATAATTTAAATTAAGTATTTTGATTCCGCAAACTATGCATACTTAGGTTACACTTGGCACTTGGCCTCGGTTTGCAATACAACCAGCAGGCCCTACCCATTTGCTGCATTCACCTTCCTTGATATTTGAATACCCTAACACCCTTGTCACCCCTCGGGTGATGCCTCGGTATCCGTACCTCGCGTACGAATATCGAGACTCCCCTCAAACTTTAAAATTGATCACCTGGGTAAAACTTGAGTTTACAAAATGCTTGGAAAACCCGACACTTGGGTCGGTGTCTTGAAAACTAAAGTGAGTTTCTAAAACTCGCGGTACGGGAGACGTACTGGAGGTACGGTCTGCTCGTTCTCGCTCTAAGGACCGATTCCTTGGGAATTACATCCAAGCATATGTCAAGTACGACCACATGGGTGA
>BDMV01000011.1:33305303-33322787 GCA_008326285.1 Oryza officinalis | reverse complement strand
GTCTTCCTGTTGTACCAGCGCTATTTCCTGGGACTGGTACAGGCATACAGGTCAATCTGGACCGCTCTATCCTGGTCTCCGCCCGGGGCCAGTTTGGGGCGTGACAGAAGATGGTATCAGAGCGCAGCTTTGGCCTAGGACGAAACCCGACGTTAGATGACCGTAAGGATGCTAAGTTCTGAAAAAGCTATTTGCGAAAAGTTCGGTTCTTTTCTTCTTCTCTTACTCTGTTTACAAAACTGGTTACTGACTACTCTTTCTTTTTCAAAATTGTAGATGGTAGTCAACGCCACCCACAGTTCCCACGGCGTTGGTGAGGGTCACCACGTCGACCAGCTGAGAGACCTCGCCGGCTTCCTTGGCTTCTCTTGTCCCGAGTACGCTGGGTACTCCGTGGACCGTTTCCCTCCCCGCTGTGAGCTGTCCGTGTACCTTTACCCCCGCGGAGGTACACACAGCGCTGGCCTTCGCCCTCACCACTTCAACTTGGCTCGCCCCACGCTCCAGCTCGCGTACCAGGACCTCTCCTGGACCGCTCTGCGTCGCTTGGCCTACGACTACCGTCATCGCCTTGCAGGTTCGGCCTTCCGGCTAATCCCGCAGCTCCCTCCTGGCCATGCAGACAGCCGCTACCCTTGCCCTTACCGTGAGTCGCACCCTGCGCTGACGCGCATGGTGGAGCTTTCTGGTGCTCAGGCCACTCAGCACGACCTTCTCCTTGAGGCTTACCGCTCCTTGGCTCGCCGCTACGCCGCGCTGGAGGCCCGCCTTGCTGAGGAGGGTGTCACCTCCGTGGACACTACCTCCTGGGACTCTGGCCGCCTTTGTCACTCCAGCCACTTGTCCTTCTACAGTTCACGTGGCTCCGCTCGCACCCCCAGCGGCCCACGCTCCCCCAGCCCGCGTGTGCCGTACTCGCCAGTTTACTCTCCCTACCCCCACCGTGCCAGCCCCTCCTACACCCCAGGTCACACCCCAGTCGTCAGCCGCCGTGGGCTCCGACTGATCCGCACCGCGCGGAAGCGCGTTGTGGGCTCCTCCACCGTGTTCCGTTTCGACCACCCAGCTCCTACCCCGCCAGCAGGCCGCCCTGCTGCCGGCCCTCGACAGGTTCCGCCGGTCCCTTCGCGTGCGCCGATCGACGTGTCCTCTTCAGACGAGCCGACCACCGGAGCCAGCCAGGCAGGAGAGCAGTAGAGTTCGTCTGCTGCAGGTGGAGTTCGTGTGCTAGACCTTTTGTACCGCCGCCAACTCTTTCGGAGTCGTGGCGAGGTAGTGTGTGAGTGTGTTGTTGTGGGTGTTGTCTGGTAGTCTGGATCTCTGAGGTGGTGTGCGTACAGTCAAGCTCGGCGCAGCTCTGTGACTTGTCCACACCCGTTGTTTTAGGTGCTTTCCGAGTTGAGAAAAGCTTTATGACTAGTGTGTGCTTTCTGAGCTCGTTTACTTTACTTCTTCCCTTTTTAAGTGCTGTTCTGTTTTCTTACCCCGCCCTTTTCTGGGAGATTAGATGGCTACCCGTCCCCGTCGTGTAGCTCGTGCTCCAGCTCGTTTGGGTTACGAAACCCGCAGGGAAGAACCAGAATCGGAAAATGAGTCAGGGAATGAACCGGTTAATGCTCCAGCTCAGGCAGATCCTGCAGCAAACCGTGCACAGGACTTACCCCCGCCTCCCCAGCTTCAGGCAGATTACCAGCACATGATGGCAGTTCAGACTCAGATCTTGCAGGGCTTAGCCCAAGCCATAGCAGGCATCCAGCAGAATTTGCAGCCGCAGGCTCCGCACCCAGTGCCTTTCCATAACAACAATCACAGATCCAAGCTGACGGACTTTCTAAGATCCCACCCACCGGAATTCTCTCACACCGTCGAGCCCGTTGAGGCCGACGATTGGCTAAAGGATGTTGAGAGAAAACTCAACCTAGTGCAGTGCACCCCAGTGGAAAAGACCCTTTTTGCTGCACATCAGTTAAGAGGCTCTGCAGCCGACTGGTGGGAGAATTACTGTAATGCCCATCCAGACGCTGTCAACATTGAGTGGGCAGAGTTCGCCGATGCCTTCCGTGCAGCTCATGTGCCCGAAAGTACCATCGACATGAAGAAAGAAGAGTTCAACCGTCTGAAACAAGGTACAGGAAGCGTCAATGAGTACCTGAGTCGCTTCAACAAATTGGCTCGGTATGCTCCCGAAGAAGTGGACTCCGACAAGAAAAAGATCAGGAAGTTCTTGAAGGGAATCGCAGTAGGGTTGAGAATCCAGTTGCTTGCCCATGACTTCCCCACTTTCCAGCACATGGTCAACAAGGCCTTGCTTCTGGAGGATGCCAGAAAAGAGGCAACTGAGGAATATAAGAAGCGCAAGTCTACCCACCAAGCGCCCCCATTCCGAGGTGCGCCACGCCCTCGTGTTGGACATCCCATGCAGTACCACCAACCTGCCCATCAAGTCAGTCGCCAACCTGGCTTTACTCCCCGTCCGCCGGTGCCCCGCCTTACTCCGTCGCCCCAGCAGCATGCCCCTAGTGGCAACACCGCAAGGAACAGTGTCTCCTCCTTCAATTCGCCCACAGGAATGGCAAATGTGCAGTGCTTCACGTGCAAACAAATGGGACATTACGCCAGGCAGTGTCCTCGGAATCAGGGAAATTCTAACCCCGGACGCTCTGATGCTAGCTTCCCCAGGACGCCAGCACCTGCACAGTCCCGTCCAGTCACTCAGACAAGTGGACAAGGTTCTCGCGCCTCCAACAACTTTGGACGAGGTCGAGTGAACCACATTCAAGCTGAAACCGCCCAAGAGGCCCCCGACGTGGTGATGGGTATGTTCTCTGTCAACTCCATACCCGCACTCGTTCTATTTGATTCAGGAGCTTCTCATTCGTTCATATCACAAGCTTTTGTGAAAAGAAATGGTTGGAAAACCCAAAATTTACAAGTACCTATGGTAATACATTCCCCTGGAAGGGATATAAGGGCAGATAAACTGTGCCCGAAGGTTGATCTAGTGATAGAAGGGGTTAGCTTCGCAGCCAAACCCATAGTCCTAGACTCCCAAGGCCTGGATGTCATCCTAGGGATGGACTGGTTGGCTAAGCACAAAGGACAAATTGATTGTGCCGATAGGACCATCACTCTGCAAGGGCCTGGAGGAAAGCAAGTGCGTTTCACTCCCCTCCTTCCCGGAAATCGGTCAACCCTGAACAGTTTGCAAGCCACTCCCTTGGAAATGGTACCCATAGTCAACGAGTACCCCGATGTGTTCCCAGAAGAACTACCCGGAATGCCACCGGATCGAGAAATTGAGTTCTCCATAGAGCTTGCCCCAGGCACCGCTCCCATTGCCAAGAGACCCTACAGAATGGCAGCCAACGAACTGGAAGAAATTAAGAAACAGATCGAAGAACTTCAGAACAAGGGTTACGTGCGACCCAGCTCGTCCCCTTGGGGAGCCCCTGTGCTCTTAGTAAAGAAGAAAGATGGCTCCGAGAGAATGGTGATAGACTATAGAGCCTTAAACGAAGTAACCATCAAGAATAAGTATCCTCTACCACGGATTGACGATTTGTTCGACCAATTGGAAGGAGCCAGAGTATTCTCCAAGATCGACCTACGATCTGGATATCACCAGGTCAAAATCAGATCAGAAGATATCCCCAAGACCGCTTTCTCAACGCGGTATGGCTTGTATGAGTTCACCGTGATGGCTTTTGGGCTCACCAATGCTCCGGCATTCTTCATGAACCTGATGAATAAAGTTTTCATGGACTACTTGGATAAGTTCGTTGTGGTCTTCATCGACGACATTCTGATTTACTCAAGAGATGAACAAGATCATGCAAATCATCTACAGAAAGTAATGGAAAGGTTGCGTGAACACCAACTCTTCGCCAAGTACTCGAAGTGTGAGTTTTGGTTGGATAAAGTAGCCTTCCTTGGCCATGTCATCTCCACCAAAGGTGTTGAAGTAGACCCCAGTAAGGTTGAGACCGTACTCGCCTGGAATGCACCCAAGACGGTGCCTGAGATCCGTAGTTTCCTCGGTTTAGCAGGTTACTACCGGAGGTTCATCGAAGGATTTTCCAAGCTAGCCCGACCAATGACGGAACTCCTAAAGAAGGAAAAGAAGTTTGAATGGTCGGAAGCATGTGAACGCAGTTTTCAAGAACTCAAGAAAAGATTGACGACTGCTCCCGTCCTCACCCTGCCCGACATCCGAAAGGATTTTGAGATCTTCTGTGATGCATCGAGACAAGGTCTAGGATGTGTCTTAATGCAAGATCGAAAGGTGGTAGCCTACGCTTCCAGACAACTCAGGCCCCATGAGGTCAACTACCCTACGCATGACCTGGAATTGGCAGCTGTGGTTCATGCCCTGAAAATTTGGCGTCACTACCTGATTGGGAACAGATGTGAGATTTACACCGATCACAAAAGTCTCAAGTACATCTTTACCCAGAGTGAACTGAACATGAGACAAAGAAGATGGTTGGAATTAATCAAGGATTATAATCTCGGTATACACTACCACCGTGGAAAAGCAAATGTGGTCGCCGACGCGTTAAGTCGCAAGACCTATGGTGCTACCGCCCTAGTTTGGCCAACACAGGATGACCTGTGTCGAGAAATCGAGAAATTGAAATTGACCGTGGTTCCCACCGGAAACCTTGCCAGTCTTACAGTGCAACCGACCCTAGAAGTTCAAATTCGAGAAGCGCAACGAGAAGACGAGGGTATGAAAGGAATGAAGGATAAGATCCGTAAGAAAAGACTCAAAGGCTTCACCATCGACGACCAGGATACTGTTTGGTTCGGATCCCGCATCTGCGTGCCGGCCAAAAAGGAATTAAAGGACCTCATTCTGAGAGAGGCTCATGAGTCAGCGTACTCCATCCATCCAGGGAGTACTAAGATGTATCGAGATATCAAGGAATACTTCTGGTGGGCTGGAATGAAGCGAGATATTGCAGAGTATGTAGCCTTATGTGATATCTGTCAAAGAGTAAAGGCCGAACATCAGAAACCCGCCGGTTTGTTACAACCCCTTCGAATTCCCGAGTGGAAATGGGAAGAGATCGGTATGGATTTCATTACCGGTTTACCAAGGACCCCTAGTGGGTATGACTCCATCTGGGTGATCGTGGACCGCCTAACCAAGGCAGCTCACTTTGTACCAGTGAAGACCACCTACGATGGGAAAAAGCTGGCAGACCTATACATGACCCACGTGGTTTGCCGATACGGTTGCCCAAAGAAGATTGTGTCGGATCGAGGCACTCAATTTACCTCAAGATTCTGGCAACAGTTACACGAGGCAATGAGTACCAACTTGAATTTCAGCACTGCTTACCACCCGCAGACAGATGGGCAGACAGAACGAGTTAACCAGATCCTGGAGGACATGCTTCGAGCGTGTGCCTTGGACTTCGAAGGCACCTGGGATCGTTGTCTCCCTTACGCTGAGTTCTCCTACAACAACAGTTATCAATCCAGCATCCAGATGTCCCCAAATGAAGCCCTGTTTGGACGAAAGTGTCGCACCCCGTTGTGTTGGAACGAGGTAGGCGAAGCGCAAGTGTTTGGACCCGACGTTCTAAAGGAAGCTGAAAAGCAAGTCAAGTTGATTCGAGACCGCCTGAAAACAGCTCAGACCCGACAGAAAAGCTATGCAGATAATCGGAGACGTGATCTCGAGTTTGCAGTGGGAGATCACGTGTACCTGCGAGTGTCTCCACTCCGTGGTCTAAAGAGGTTTGGAATGTCTGGCAAGTTAGCTCCTCGCTATATCGGCCCCTACCTCATCACCGCCAGACGCGGCGAAGTTGCCTACCAGCTCGAACTNTGAGGTGATTCCTTAGCGTAGTTTTTAATGTACCCCTTGTGAACTGCTGATGGTGTGAGGTTTCCCCTTCTGTGCTTGGTTTAAGGCTGTTGAAGCAGCCGAAGTCGGTGACGATTGGCAGGGAGCCTCTCGTACCGATGTGTTGACTTGTGGCTGTTGAAGCAGTCGGAGTCGGGGCCGATTGGCAGGGAGCCTCTCGTACCGGCGTGTGTGAGTTGTGGCTGTTGGTGCAGCCGGGTCGGTGAACGAATGGCAGGGAGCCTCTCGTGCCGACAAGAATCAATTGATACAATTTCACTGCTCCGGCCGGATGAGACGCACTTTCTCGTCCGTGCCGTCGAGAAGCACTCACTTAGTTGTTTCTGAAAGTCTTAAACTAAAATCAATTGTGCAAACAACTGGCTTCCCCTTGAAGCTTGCATTAAACAGTTATTCCCCCTGACTTGCTGAGTACTCCCGTACTCACCTGTAACGCCCGTTTTGTCGCGGCGTTAGCGGGAAAACTAATCTGCTAAAAACCCTAATTGCGAAAATTTGCTCTTCGGTTGAGTCTTGTCGTGTGCCAAGGTCTCGTGTTTCCCCTCTCAGTTCAATCCCGGAGAAAACCGCGAAATCGGATCTCAAATCCGAGCCCTAATCCTCCCGAAACCAAACCCTCAGAAAAAGTCTAAATCACCTCCCTTGACCCGGGCCGATTTTCCCTTCCCGGCCTGTTTCTTTCTCCCTTCCTCCCCTGGGCCCTTTCCCCCTCTCGGCCTGCTCCCCCTTCTCCTCTCCCTCCTGGGCCGCCCCGGCCTAGTCCCCTCTTCCCCTTTCCTTTTTCCTCGGGCCGTCTCCCGGCCTGGTCCAGCCCGCACGGCCGTCCGCGCGAGAGAGAGAGACCCNAGCCCGCACGGCCGCCCGCGCGAGAGAGAGAGCCCCGCTCTCTTCTCTCTCTCTCCCCCGCCGTTCCCCTCCACTTCCTCCCGTCCCGTTCCGTCGCCGGCGACCGCCGCTCCCGGCCCCGCCTCTGCGCGCGTGCCGCCAAGGCGCTGAGCAGCGCGCGCCCCCTCTCCCTCTCTCCCCGCGCGTGCCCTTGCCCGAAGCGGCAAGGAGCGAGCCCCCCTTTTTTCCCCCTTTCTTTTCCCCTTTTCCCGACCGGCCGGCGTCACCCGCTGCCGCGCTTGGCCGCTAGCGCGGGGAGCGCCCGCGCGGTCCCCTCGCCGCGCTCCACCGCCTCTCGGCCACACCGCCTCTCCCCCCCGACCAAACCGACATAGCGCCCTACAAAACCCCCCCACCAATCGGCCGCAATTTCTTCTCCTCTTCCGCCGGCCGCCATTGCCGCTCCACTCCGCCTCGCTGCCGCCGCCGTCCTTGCCGTCCGCCGCCGCCGCAGCCAAGGGCGCCCGAAGGAGCTCCGGGCGCCACCTCCGCCGCCCTCTTCCCCGGCCCGGAGCCGTGCCGTGCCGCGCCCGCGCCGTCGGCCTCCTTCTCGGCTTGCCGCCGCCGCGGTAACCCCTTCTTTTCCCCTCCGCCTCCTCTCTTCTCCCCGGACTAGGGCCGTAGGAGCGCCGTAGTCCTTCCCCCGGACGCCGCCGTCGTGCCGCCATTTCGTCCCGTTAGCTCCGTCCCCGTGCGCCCTTGCCGCCGTCGCGTGGTGCTGCCGTCGGCCGCCGCCCCCTTTTTTTTTCTCTTCAATCCGCGCCGGCGAACCAACTCCGCCGCATCCCCTCCCACCGCCGGTGCCCGCCGCCGCCCGCTCCGGCTCGTCGCCCCACCGGAGCCCGCGCTCGTCGCCGACCGCCGCGAGCCGCCCTCTCCGGGGCGAGCTCCCCCTTCTCCCCCTCTCGGTCCGACGTGGAGTCCACGTGGACGCCACGTCCACCGTCCCACGGCCCCACGGGAGACCGGTCAACGGCCCCGCGCCGGCCTCTCTCCCCGATCGGCCTCGGCCCATCGGCCTTTGGACCCCTTCGGCCTCTTCCCCTTCTCGGCCCAGTCGGCCCGTGCCCGCGTCGGCCATCGGCCCTCTCTCTCCCCGCATCGGCCGCTTGGCCCACTCGGCCGCTCGGCCATCGGCCTCCCCGATCGGCCTCGGCCCATCGGCCTTTGGACCTCTTCGGCCTCGCCCCTTGGCCCATCGGCGCCCTCAAGCGCCGGCCTGCTCAGTCCCCTTGGCCCAACGGCCTCCTTGCTCGGCCCAGGCCGATTCCCTTCGGGCCGCCGGCCCAATTAATTCGGCCGCGCCTGTTCTATTCTTTTGGGCTGCTCTTAGCCGCCCGAATTAAAGTCTAATNTCGGCCCAAGGCGGCCCAAGGCCGCACCCCCCGCCGCCTCCGCGTCCCTCCTCCTCTCGGGCCGGCCCGAGGCCGTGGCCCAAGGCCGCCCGAGACCCGCCGCTGCCTCCCTCCGCCCCGGGCCACCGACAGGTGGGGCCCGCGCCCGCCCGTCGTCGCCGCCGCCCGGCCGCCGCGCCGCCCGCTCCGCCGCTTTTCCCGGCGGGATTCCCGCCGCGCCGCCCTTTTATTCTCCCACCCCGAGGCCTCCTCCAATTTTCCCCGCCGCCGCCGCCCCCAAAACCCTAACCCTAGCGCCGCTCCGCCGCCGACGCCGCCGTCTTCCGCCGCCGGTGAGTTCCACCGCCGCCGTTCCGGCGCCGATTCCCTTTGATGATGTCAGCGTAGTCCTTTCCTTTGCAAAGTTAATTAATAATTGCGCAATAAATCAATTTAATTTCCAGAAATTCATTTAAATGGCTCAAAACTTCTAAAATTCATATCTAATTGATACGAACTCCAAATTGAGCCATTCAACTTGCAAAATTCATCTAAAATTGAGCTCTACATGTTTGTTTACTTTTTATGTACTGTTTACTTGGTTTTTATTAGAGTTTTTCCTCGTTTTGCGTGCCAGCGTGTAGATTCCGCCGTTTCGGAAGTTCGCGCTCGCGAGGAAAAGAGTTCGGAAGATTGTTTGAAGAAGCAAGGCAAGTCACACATTCCCCTTGAGCATGTTGTACCTATTTTATGAAATGTTTTACGTTTACAAATAAAGTGCATGTTTGGCTAATTACATGGAAATAGGGTTTACCTATCTGTCCGCTTGTGCCATGTTTACTTGTTAACCGTCCTTTGTTAACCTTGGGTGATAATTTGACTAGCGTGAGTCACGTATGTTGACTTTGCTAGAATTATATATGCTTAGCCATGCTTAATTACCACTAGCTCATTTAATGGGATAATTACACCTTTACTTTTAGCTTCTAGTTGAGCTGTGAGCTCGAAACATCTGACCAGGTTTTATTGGTCGTAATTATCCAACTAAAATATGACTTAATGGTGGGCTGTGGGTGCATGGTTTTGCTGGTCGCACCCATGGCAATTAAGGACCGGTTCATGGGAAACCCTGGAAGACTAACAGTGCTTACCACAAGCAAGAATGGGCAACTGCTGGACTCGTAGCATAGCTCTTTCCTAGCCGACGTTCCCCGGAAAGGGTGGGCGTGATGGAGTTGAGTCGGCCGGGGATATACCGGTTGCTTGGCTGCCGGATTCACCAAGGCACGAGGGGGGGCTGCCCACTGCCTTTTGAGGGGTGGGGGCGAAACCTGCGGTGTGGTGCGCTTGGTTAGGAGGAGTTATGCGAAAGGTCTTGTCACGATTTCCCCCTTTGCAGTATCGTGGTGATACTTCGGGGCATGGTAACATGTGTGGAATCGTGTCTTGTGGGTACAGTTGCGCACCTCTGATCAGAGTAAAACTATTCGAATAGCCGTGCCCGCGGTTATGGGCGATCGACCAGATTCACCGTGATTAGTCCCACATGTTTAATTAATTTGACTTAATGAACTGGTGTAGTTCAGGTGGAATGGTTGGGCCTGTTCAACGTGGTTGTAGCGTTGTTCAGTGGAGATTTAATATTGCTTTAATTAAACAACTGTTTTACTGTTTTAAAATATAAAGGTTTTCAACCGCTTTTCTGCAAATAGCCACAAGCCTCCCTTTGTCTCCCCTGTGCATGTTTGCATCATTGGTGTGGCTTGTTGAGTACGGTGGTTGTACTCAATCTTGCTATTTTTCCCCTTTTTCAGAAGTTTAGTACTTCTGAGTTGAAGATGAAGTTAGAGGACCAAGGCTCAGACCCCAGTTGAGTTTGCCTGTGGAGTGGAGCTGAAACCCCGCTAGGATCGTCTCTTTCCGCTGCTGTTTTCTTTTTGGTGTGAGGACTAAGTGCCTCTGTTGTAAGTATTTATCGCTTTATTTACGTTTGGATCTGTTTATTGATTTGTCGTTTTGTGTACCCTGGTTGATGCCTGGACAGGGACTTAATACACAAAATGGTCTGGAAATTTGGGAAAATTTCCGGGCGTGACAAGTTGGTATCAGAGCCATCTCGACTGTAGGTCAAGCCAAATGGTCAAATCCCTAAGGACAAGTTTTGCGAAAACCTTATCTGCGAAAATGTCTCTTCTCTCTCTCAGGAGTTCTTTGCAAAATGGTTTATCAAATTTCTCTCCTTTCCTCTCCAACTCTCTAGCTGTTAAGCTTGGAGCACAAACTAAAAGCTTCGCAAAAGACAAGCCAAGAGTCGAGCTTCAAGCCAGAAGGGCAAGTTGAGCGGTCCCAGGTCGACGTCTCTCGAGGTTCGAGCGAAGTTTTCTTAGAGCTTACCTAAACCCAATCCTTCCTGGAAGAGTAGTATCGGTAGTCGTTAGATCGTGTGTTGTTTGCTGTGTGCAGGTGTATGGTTTACATCATTGGTGGTGGGGATGTGACCATACTAGGTTGTTTGCCTAATCAACTTGAACAATAGGAGTGTACTCATATCAGATCAGTAGCTAAGGGGGTTAAGGTCTTGCCTTTAGATCAACCAATCTCTTTTCCCTCCTCTACCTGCAACAGATGGTCAACGTCAGAGACAATGGCAGTGGATCAGGATCGCAACAGTTTCATGGAGCAATCCCAAGCAACCTCATGGACATTTCGCCTCCACCATTCGGGGACCCAACCCTAGCACAAGTGGTGGCTAACCAGACGCAAATACTGGCTATGATGATGCAGCAGATGCAACGACAGTATCCGCAACAACAGATGCAAGCTCCGATACAAGCCCAGAGTCTGAATCAGAGCCAAAGTCAGTATTTTCCAAGACAAGCACCTACGCCTCCTACCGATATACTGCTAAGATCCCACCAGACGAATGCACCTCCATCACTCNGCGGCCCAAGGCCGCACCCCCGCCGCCTCCGCGTCCCTCCCCCTCTCGGGCCGGCCCGAGGCCGTGGCCCAAGGCCGCCCGAGAGCCGCCGCTGCCTCCTTCCGCCCCGAGCCACCGACAGGTGGGGCCCGCGCCCGCCCGTCGTCGCCGCCGCCCGGCCGCCGCGCCGCTCGCTCCGCCGCTTTCCCCGGCGGGATTTCCGCCGCGCCGCCTTTATATTTTCCACCCCCCGAGGCCTCCTCGTTTTTCCCCGCCGCCGCCGCCCCTAAAACCCTAATCGGCTCCCCTATTTATTTTCCACCCCCGAGGCCTCCTCCAATTTTCCCCGCCGCCGCCGCCCCAAAACCCTAACCCTAGCGCCGCTCCGCCGCCGACGCCGCCGTCTTCCGCCGCCGGTGAGTTCCACCGCCGCCGTTCCGGCGCCGATTCCCTTTGATGATGTCAGCGTAGTCCTTTCCTTTGCAAAGTTAATTAATAATTGCGCAATAAATCAATTTAATTTCCAGAAATTCATTTAAATGGCTCAAAACTTCTAAAATTCATATCTAATTCATACGAACTCCAAATTGAGCCATTCAACTTGCAAAATTCATCTAAAATTAGATATGAATTTTGCAAAGTTGAATGGCTCAATTTGGAGTTCGTATGAATTAGATATGAATTTTAGAAGTTTTGAGCCATTTAAATGAATTTCTGGAAATTAAATTGATTTATTGCGCAATTATTAATTAACTTTGCAAAGGAAAGGACTACGCTGACATCATCAAAGGGAATCGGCGCCAGAACGGCGGTGGTGGAACTCACCGGCGGCGGAAGACGGCGGCGTCGGCGGCGGAGCGGCGCTAGGGTTAGGGTTTTGGGGGCGGCGGCGGCGGGGAAAATTGGAGGAGGCCTCGGGGGTGGAAAATAAATAGGGGGGCCGATTAGGGTTTTGGGGGCGGCGGCGGCGGGGAAAAACGAGGAGGCCTCGGGGGGTGGAAAATATAAAGGCGGCGCGGCGGAAATCCCGCCGGGGAAAGCGGCGGAGCGAGCGGCGCGGCGGCCGGGCGGCGGCGACGACGGGCGGGCGCGGGCCCCACCTGTCGGTGGCTCGGGGCGGAAGGAGGCAGCGGCGGCTCTCGGGCGGCCTTGGGCCACGGCCTCGGGCCGGCCCGAGAGGGGAGGGACGCGGAGGCGGCGGGGGGTGGGCCTTGGGCCGCCTTGGGCCGAAGGAGGGGAGAGGAGGGGCGGCAGCTCGGGTGGCTGGGCCGAAGAGGGAGAGGAAGCCGTTTGGGCCGCGGGAGAGAGAGAGAAGTTTTGGGCCGAAAGCGGCCCAAAACAAAAGGGACACTTTTAATTCGTTTTTTAATTAATTTAATCAGTTAAATGAACTTTGTGACTTTAAAATTATTTCTTTAGCTCCAAAAATTCACGAAAAATTTTGGAGAGTACTTTAAGGCACAGAGAATATTACAAAAATATTTCCGGCCATGATTTTTAAAGGAAAATTTTAATTCCTTGCTATTTCACTTGTTTAAATTGCTTTAAATTTTTATTAAATTTCTGGAAAATGTATTATTAGCGTAATTTTTAATCCCGATCGAAAATCGGGGTGTGACAAATCTACCCCCCTTACAGGAATCTCGTCCCGAGATTCAGGGATGGCTAGAAAGAAAGCAGGGTGTGGGTGGTGTTGAACTGGCTTGCAGACTTCCGCGGCTTCTTTCTGACTTTGACCTGGCTGATTGATTAACCCATCTTGAGCGACTGTCCCTGTTGGCATCCAGCTCGATGTTTCGTTTCCTTGCCAAAACTGCACTGGTTGGTTCTCTCTGCTCTGACCCTGATTTGGGTTGCAGTTATTCATAAAGCTTACTTTGGACTGCGTAGTTGACGTTTACAAATTTTGATGAGCTGAGAATCGACTTCGTTGACTTGAAACCGGTGGGGTTGTTCCTGAAACTTTGAAACTGACGTTGATGTTACCAAGGGTTTCTGTTTTTCGGATCGCGCAAGTTCACTTTCAATCCTTGAGTAGAGACGATCTATCCAGCGAGTTTCTCTGCCACCTATTTTGTTGGTGAAGTATTCCTTTTCTTTTGGCTCGACGTCTGCATTCTCTTACTTTAAGCAGAGGTAGCGGAACAATTCCCTGTCGTCTTCGTAGAAACATTGGGACAGTTTTCGAAAACTGCAACGGTTGTCTTGAACTGAAGGTAACCATTCTTGATCCTTATTCACCACTAGGGTGCAGTTGCATCTACTGTTCTCTTGGGGACCTCTAAGATTGAGAGGATGGATATTTTTCTCTGACGCCAACTTGTCAACTTGTCACTACCAAATATTTCATCATTCTTCTCATTTTATTGAGGTGCCACTTATACTGTCCTTCGAAAAGGCCTCATCATGTCGAGTGTACTACGGTCTGACCAACTTGACCGACTTGTCATTTCCTGGATTGATTATTTTCTTTTCCCGGCTAGCGATTACGTCTTGAGGGTCTGACCAAATTGTAATGAGCTGGTAAAAGAAACTCTAGGTTTCTTAGTGACGTTGTTAGATGCACATCTTCACCTGTCATAATTCATCTTGACAATCCAAACGCGGATTGAATTACTCAATATTCCCTTCTTATTACCTGACTGCCACAAGACTTCTGGGTACCTTATGACATTGACAGGTAGACAAGTGAATCCACCTTTTGGATAAACGAGATGAGCCATACGAAAAGGGAAAAACTGCCTGACATAACCCTTTATTCGATAATCCTTCTTTTATTACATAACTGCGATGAAGTTTCTACGTACATGGAAAAACACTTGAAGAACAAACACTTGTAAACCGTTGCAAGCCTTGACTAGTGCGGACTTTACTTCTGTGATTCAGGCTGGTTTGTCTTGATCTGTCCTCGCTTACTAGCTGGTGTTTCAACGGTAACACTGCTTTTCTTGCAGACATTCCTTGGGAAGGTGACAATCTTCTTGGTAGCTGCGGTTGGTAGGACCTCCTTGCGTGAGATGTCGCCAATCTGCAATTGGTTGCTGGCCATCGGGATCGGAGCAACACGGGGTGCATTGCTTGGTTTGTTATCCGCCACGCGAACTGGTACTGGGGACTCTTGCTGAGGTTGCTGTGGACGGATTGTTCTGTCTTCTTGCGGTTGGAGCAGGTTGTCGTTGTCCTGGCATTGGCTTGCCTTGCTGTGACTGGCTCTGTAGCTTTGGGACGATTGCCGATGAAACTGGAGACTTCCTTTTGGTAGCCTTAACAATGATTCGCTGTGGTGGGAGTTGCACATCCAGGTGACGGTTGGTTTCACTTTTCTTTTTAGTATCTCTTCGCTGGATTTGACCCTGCTGTGCCGAGGCCGAGGCAATTGAGGAAGTTAGGGTGTCGCAGACAGGGCCGGTACCTTGAAGGTATTGACGTTTTGGCATTGGACAACCATCGAATAAATGACTTGCATCTCCACAGTTGAAACGAGCAACGCTGGAATGGACTTATAAGTAATGTCCTAGCTGAAGGCAGTTGTAACAGTTTCCTCTGGGTTGACCACACTGCTTATCCTCTTGGGTCTGCACACTCGCAACTGGACAGGGGTGAGTGGAAACTCGTGAACCTTGTTGGTAGCACTCCTGCTACTGCTGATAGTCTCAACCGGAATTGGAGCTGATTGGAGATCAGGAGCGGTGATGTTGCTCGCGACTGTCATAGATTGATGAACAGGTTGGAGGGGCGTCCTTTGATCTTCCTTGATCTTAGCTGGGACCACATCCAGTTGGCAGTTCTTAGGCACATGATCTATTCCCTCACACAAGAAACATGTGATCTTCCTTGTAGGACATTCATCTGGCGAGTGGGTGTCTTCACCACAGGGACAAGTGTAGGAACATGCGTTAGTAATATGTCCAATTTCTCCGCATCTAGTACGTGCTTTGAACTCCATTTCTTTTTCACCTTTAAGGATCTCACCATCATCTTCATCATCATCACCAGAGGACACTTCTTCGAATCCATCCGTACCGGGCTTAGGCGGACCATACAGCCTAAGGTGTTGAGTTAGCTGACGGGCACCATGAAAGGTATTTCCTCTTAGACGCCTAGGTATCTTTGCCGCATCTTCTGGAGTAAATTCTGAACCAGTGATGGTCAGGTTCCTACCATCGTCCATCTTCCATACTAATGTCTTCCTCTTCTTAGAGTTTGATGGTGGCGCACCATAGTTCCTGTAGGCAAGTTGACTTGGACGTTTCTCTTCTCTTGGACATTGTGCTTTATCGTCAATTGGTGTCCTGGTATACACGTTCCAGGGACAATTTGTCGCATGATGACCTTGTTCCTCACAATCCTCACAGATAACATTAGCTTCTCTCCGGTATGAGAGTGATGGAGGTGCATTCGTCTGGTGGGATCTTAGCAGTATATCGGTAGGAGGCGTAGGTGCTTGTATTGGAAAATACTGACTTTGGCTCTGATTCAGACTCTGGGCTTGTATCGGAGCTTGCATCTGTTGTTGCGGACTTGGGCCGAAGGAGAGGGGAGAGGAGGGGCGGCAGCTCGGGTGGCTGGGCCGAAGAGGGAAGGAAGCCGTTTGGGCCGCGGGAGAGAGAGAGAAGTTTTGGGCCGAAAGCGGCCCAAAACAAAAGGGACACTTTTAATTCGTTTTTTAATTAATTTAATCAGTTAAATGAACTTTGTGACTTTAAAATTATTTCTTTAGCTCCAAAAATTCACGAAAAATTTTGGAGAGTACTTTAAGGCACAGAGAATATTACAAAAATATTTCCGGCCATGATTTTTAAAGGAAAATTTTAATTCCCTTGCTATTTCACTTGTTTAAATTGCTTTAAATTTTTATTAAATTTCTGGAAAATGTATTATTAGGTAATTTTTAATCCCGATCGAAAATCGGGGTGTGACAGACGTGGTGTCCACGTGGACGCCACGTCCGCCTGTCCCGGCCCCACGGGAGACCGGTCAACGGCCCCGCGCCGGCCTCCCTCCCCGATCGGCCTCGGCCCATCGGCCTTTGGATCTCTTCGGCCTTTTTCCCCCTTCTCGGCCCAGTCGGCCCGTGCCCGCATCGGCCACTCGGCCTTTCGCCCGTGGGCCGCGCCCTCAAGCGCCGGCCTGCTCAGCCCCGGCTATCGGCCTCCGGCCCATCGGCCGCTAGGCCCATCGGCCAACCCTCGCTCACCGATCGGCCGTGGGCCAATTCNTCTGACCCTGATTTGGGTTGCAGTTATTCATGGAGCTTTCTTTGGACCGCGTAGTTGACGTTGACAAATTTTGACGAGCTGAGAATCGACTTCGTTGACTTGAAACCGGTGGGGTTGTTCCTGAAACTTTGAAACTGACGTTGATGTTACCAAGGGTTTCTGTTTTTCGGATCGCGCAAGTTCACTTTCAATCCTTGAGTAGAGACGATCTATCCAGCGAGTTTCTCTGCCACCTATTTTGTTGGTGATGTATTCCTTTTCTTTTGCTCGACGTCTGCATTCTCCTACTTTAAGCAGAGGCGGCGGAACAATTCCTTGTGTCTTCCTAGAAACATTGGGACAGTTTTCGAAAACTGCAACGGTTGTCTTGAACTGAAGGTAACCATTCTTGATCCTTATTCACCACTAGGGTGCAATTGCATCTACTGTTCTCTTGGGGACCTCTAAGATTGAGAGGATGGATATTTTTCTCTGACGCCAACTTGTCAACTTGTCACTATCAAATATTTCATCATTCTTCTCATTTTATTGAGGTGCCACTCATACTGTCCTTCAAAAAGGCCTCATCATGTCGAGTGTGACTATGGTCTGACCAACTTGACCGACTTGTCATTTCCTGGATTGATTATTTTCTTTTCCCGGCTAGCGATTACGTCTTGAGGGTCTGACCAAATTGTAATGAGCTGGTAAAAGAAACTCTAGGTTTCTTAGTGACGTGTTAGACGCACATCTTCACCTGTCATAATTCATCTTGACAATCCAAACGCGGATTGAATTACTCAATATTCCCTTCTTATTACCTGACTACCACAAGACTTCTGGGTACCTTATGACATTGACAGGTACACAAGTGAATCCACCTTTTGGATAAACGAGATGAGCCATACGAAAAGGGAAAAACTGCCTGACATATACTTTATTCAATGATCCTTCTTTTATTACATAACTGCGATGAAGTTTCTATGTACATGGAAAAACACTTAAGAACAAACACTTGTAAACCGTGGCACGACTTGGGTGGTGCTGTCTTTACTCCTGTGATTCAGGCCGGTTTGTCTTGATCTGTCCTCGCTTACTAGCTGGTGTTTCAACGGTAACACTGCTTTTCTTGCAGACATTCCTTGGGAAGATGACAACCTTCTTGGTAGCTGCGGTTGGTAGGACCTCCTTGCGTGAGATGTCGCCAATCTGCAATTGGTTGCTGGCCATCGGGATCGGAGCAACACGGGGTGCATTGCTTGGTTTGTTATC